>JBBIGB010305520.1:0-11158 GCA_037577075.1 Alestopetersius hilgendorfi | reverse complement strand
AAGTCGCTGACTATCAGGCACACTGATGCGCTGCTGATCCCAAACAGATGCGCCAAAGTGTGATAGCCCGCACCTGTTGCAAGCCACCAGAGAGCAACCCCGACGCGCATCTGCAAAGGGATGGCCCGGCGAAATGTCGTGTCTTTGTAGGAGAGAAATGCGGACAAACGTTGACACAGCAAATCGAAAGGTGGCTTGGTCATTCGAAAATTTCGGACCCAATGCTCCTCGCTAAAGCCCGCTACAATATTCTCCCACCAATCATGAGATCTCTAACGCACCCAGACGTTCCTCTGAATGGTCGAGGCCAAAATAGCCGAAACATATGCGCAGGCTGCAATAATCGCTCTTTTCCTTGTTCTCCGCTTTTGCATACAGAATTTTGCATACATCGCAGAGCTAGCATCAAGCACATTTCGCAGTCGTCCATCTCGGTTACTGTGTGGTGTAACAACGTCCCATTGCTATAGCAAGTGTAAACAAGCGAATCGGATATGGGTCACAATTAAAAACACGTGTAAACAGAAGGTCAAAAAAATCGGATATAGGCATCAAATCAGAATTGAGCATCAAGACCTGCAGTGTAAACGAGGCCTAACTCTCTCTCTAAAGCCAGTTTTCCTGTGTGGAACAAGCTTGCATATTTGTTTACAGCTGAAATGGGCCGTGTTCTCACCGCCCCCTGCTGCACAATGAGCCAATCACGGCACTGCTATTAATTTATTCAGATTGCTGTTTAACATCTGAATACGCGAGGGGCGTGGCTTCACCATGCAGAGACAGAAAATCGCATGCTTCCGTTTTATCCTATTTACAAAACACCATTGATATATTTTATTTTAAAACATACATTTAAAAAAAAAGATATTTGTAGCAGAGGGTTCTAGTGCTGTTTCTTATTGGTTTCTAGGACAAAAACACGCAGAGTTTTAGATGATTGTTTTGAAAAACTGAAAAGGATCCATTTATGGATCCTCCGACCTTAGAGGGTCAAGCAAACACTTTGCCACACATAAAACCACCATTTACTGTATTAATGTTGTTCGTATTTGTTGTAATGTAAGTTCTTTAACACTAACTTAACAGTACTGTCCAGCAATAAACAGCTTTTAAGCATAATTTTCTCAGGTGCCTAAGACATTTGCATGTACTGTATATATATGTAAAATTTATACTATAAGAATAACTAGATGCACATATTGTAGACAGTGTTGAGACTATTGCACATTGCCCTGAGATTTGTGGAAAACTACAGCAGTTATTGCACATTATCGCACATTTTCTGATCACAGGCCATTGTGTCTGCCATTGTGATTAAGGCAGCTGCAAACTGATTAATGTGGAACAGAAAATCAGTCCTGCTGAGCAAAAGACACTGTCTTTAAGACAGTAAAGCTCAAGATAGTTATGAAAAGAGACATGTGTGTCACTATTTGTTGTGGTTTCTAAATCTATTATTAAAATCAGCCATTGAATGCTTACTTTAGCACTGGGGTGGGGGGACACGAAAACAAGCAGTAAAATAATGCTCCTAATCTCTGTTCAGCTGTAAATCCTTTACTGACAGCCAAACAGAGATTAGGTCACACCCACAAAGGGCACTACTGAAGTCCGAGGGCAGCCCCTAGTGGCCATAGAAGGAATCGTGACAACAGTTACAGTGAATATGCTGGTTAAAGTGACAGAGGGTCACTTTAATTCTTTCTCCAGTCAGAATCCTAACCTGACTCCAACAGCGCTTCGTGTGATTTATTTATAACCATGGAGCTCCGGCTTTAACCTGAGCGACATTTTCCAACAATGCTTTTGACAAACTGTCCTCCAGCCATTTCTTTTTCTTCCATGATATAGCATTCCTGAACACCTCTTACATGTTCTTCACTACATAAGCAGAAAAGCAGCAAATTCGTAACTTTGACTTGCACAGTGTTTTCAGCAGCCAAGGCTGGAGGCCACAGCAGCGGCGGTCATTTAGAGCTGCTCACCTGACATCTGTGACACAGTTCTTTGAGAAACCTTTCTTATGAGGAATAATACAAAATGTAAAATTACAAGGTTAACAGTATTTCAGAAAAAATTAATTAACGAATTAAAAAATCATAAGATGCAACCCGTAGTCATCTATCTATATGTTTGAGACCTTGCAACATTCAATACACCCACAAAGGACTCTGGACATTCAGAGAATGAATTTTCTGGACAAATAAAGGGAAGAAATGGAAGAGACATCCTTACCTGTCCTACCTGCTCTTTAAAGAAAAGAGGTGAAAGCTACAGATGAAAAAAACAGAAATTGACATGCACAATTGGGAAAACTGGCACAAATTTTGTTTCGTGTTTTGCCTGTAATCAGGCTACATAAGAATCGGGTCTCATTCACAACACCAGGCTGCTGAAAACATCAAACACAGCGACGTAAAGGTGAGTTATAACACAGTGTTGTTTGATGTTTTTTGAAGCCGCATAGCAGGTTTGTTTACATTCGTGTTGAGCTTCTTCTATTGTGACTCTCAGGCTTTTCTCTCCTTTTCTTCATCTGCTGCATCAGTAATACCCAATAAAGTATTGCACAACACAGAATTCTGATCCTTTCAGAATTCTTTACAAAGTATAATTAATGAGACACTTTTAATAAAAGCACATCATTTTCAACATTTAAGATTCAACTGATTGCCCCAAATTGTGGCAAATTTGGCTTAGAACATAGAGTATTGTGCCAATTTCTTCATATCTTGCTTTCAGAGATCCAGACTTTATTGTATTTTAATGTCTTGGGGAATAGTTCTCCAGAATTCCTGGAGGACTTTCAAAGACTCTCATTTCAAGTCCAGTGCCTGAACCTGACCAATCTCAGAGGAATGTTTCTGTTGGTTAAGACACACAGTGACCTACGTATGAATCATTGAAGCAGAACAAAGAGCATCTAACTGAAGTCCTGAACCAGTGAAGAACCAGGAGCAGATGATTCCAGATGATCAGGTGGTGATCAGTATACTGGTGGTGCTGAATGCTGAGTGGGTGGAGCTCGCATTCCTTTCTAATAACCTGCTTAATATCCCAAAGATAAAAGTATTTTTGCATCAACAAGGTGATGTATTTTATATAGCCCTGCTGCACAGCCCACCAGGCCAAAATCTTTGCATCGTCCATTGATTTTTACTGCCATAGAAGCAAACACCCCCTTTGATCAAGGAGCAGTCAAAGGCAATTTGAGGTGACTCCTACCTCCAGCCCCATCCCATTTTTAAACCCAAATGACTTGGCATGCACCCTGATTTCCATATATTTGTTTTGGAGTAAACTTTACATTTTTGAACTTTGTCAGTATTAAAACCCAAAATCAAAAACGTTTACTTTAAAAAAGTAAGGAACATTTTTTTTGTCTTTACCATGGTACAAGCCCTGTAAACCTACCCAAAACTGGCATTCTAAGTGGTATTCTCTTTAGTCCATTCATTTTCACTGGCGTGTGTGTGTGTGTGTGTGTGTGTGTGTGTGTGTGTGTGTGTGTGTGTGTGTGTGGGTGTGTGTGTGTGTGTGTGTGTGTGTTTGTGTGTGTGTACAGGTTCAGTGGTGTTGATACAACTTTGCTGCTCTGTACTCAGTTACACTCGAATGCACAAAGACAGCTACGATGTGAGCCGTGTGTAAAAATGCCAAGAGTCCGCGAATAATGTCTTTGTTTTTTTTTCTTTCTGAAGCTGAAAGCAGGAAGTAAAGAAACACTAAGCGAAAGAGTTTGACAGAAAGCAAATAGAGGTGCCCCCTCTGGCGCTGTGGACCACTCCAGCCTTCCTCAAGCAAACGTCTCAATTATAACAAGCTTTGAAATAATGAGCTGCATGGCCACTTTTGGGGGGTGGGGGGTGGGGTGGTGGTGGTTGTTATGGGGTGGAACAAGCCGGATGAATAGCGGTCGAACAGAAATACTTTGGCTGTGTAGTGTGCGTTGCTCCGTTGCCATGAAAACCTTTGCATCTTGTTTACTTTCATCTGAGATCGGGTTTACATAACAAGTCACACTAACAGGGTGGTCATAGCTAAATAAAGGTCGCCAGTTCTAATAGGCATCAGGAATCAAGCACATGCGTAAATGCTTTACATATATGTAAGTTTTTAATAATAGTAATAATACTATTTTCCATATTTGGCCCATATTGACAAGGTTCTTTCTCTGCATGTAACCCATTCACCAAGTGAAGCAATAGGCAGCCAGGAATGCAGCACCCAGGGAGCAGTGTGTGGGGGCAAAACCTCACTCAAGGGAACCTCAATGGTGCCAGTGGCAGTCCTGGAATTCAAACCAGATCTATTCAGACGCCCTTGTGTATTTATATCAGCTTCACCAGTGTGTTGTTCCCCTATACATTATAGACTCGGGGCTAGTTTGTTTCGTATTACCTTGTTATCCTTGGCATAATTAGTCAAACCCCTCAAATGTTGCTTATCTTTATCATTCCTATTTGTAAGCCAGCCTGCCCTGGTGTCTTTGTAACCTGTTTGTGTTTGCAGAATGCATGCTGACTCACCCCTACAACCAAGAAAGACTCGCTTTCCATTCTTCTGCAGAAATGTCCAGATCAACCTTATAGGATCCTGTTCCTGCTCTTGATGATCCTTCTCTAACTCTGGATTGGGGATTTCCTTTGGAAAGTATTAATCCTGTTTGCACCCCAGGTAGCGTTGAAGCTTTATTAGTTTACTCAATGAATGAACGCCGCAGCTCTTAAGCTGTTTGATTGGCTGCTAACCTGTGCTAGAAGTACGTGGCTCTTGTTGTGTTTTCCGTTGGATTCCATCATCTCGTTGGATTCATTTGCTTATCTATGTTTGTACAATAGGACATTTTGGCTTGAGCATTATGTCTGTTAATCGATTCCTGCGTTTGTTTTCACAGAGCTCATGGTGATTCAGCTTCACAATCAAGCCAGGCTTGTGTTATGTTTCTTTGACCAAAAACAAATGCTTCTAGATCTGCCTCTGGGAGTTCTGTCTTAGCTCGTGACTACAGTCTGTCTCCTTCTCTGTTTTGGCCATTTTCTTTGTGAAGGACTGATATTGTTTGTACTTTGTTTTGCCATGAGAGCTTTATGATTTCCCCAAGTGACTGTAATATCATTTGTCCTACAGTGAGCCTGTTATTGAGTCTGTGGGACTGTGTATGCCCTATGTCCTCAGTTCTGTTTTTGGATTAGTTTGTTTGCATGTAGTTCTGTTTGTGTGACCGAACCTTGTGAATTAAATCCTTATTTATCTGTGCATTGGATTCCTGTAGGGTTTCCCACACCAGCCCCAATTGTAGGTTATGATTTCCAGTTTTCATAGTCATAATACATAATTCAGTTGATCATTTGTGGGCATATCGAGTCAAAGGTACTCATCTTTTATTTCAGACTCCAGTGAGCTGGACTTCAGCTGTCTACCTCACGCCATTCAACACAAACTGCCTCTTAATGCACAAGCTGACTTACTTTGATTCCTGTTAAGCACAGTGCAGTCAACCACATTCTAGAAGCTTAAAACATCCAATTCACGTTCTAGCACATAATAACACATAAGAAATGTGAATCAGAATCAGAAAACATTAGGGATCCCGAAGGAAATTGCTTATGTTTCGACTGCACAGTAACAGAGACAAGGAGAGTTTAAAATATAAAGTCTTAAAAATTCAACTAAAACTCTGCACAAATACTGAGTAATAATACTATAAATATATTTTAATAACAGTTAAGTGATTTACTAGTAACACAAATAGTGGTAGGCGTTTGTTACTGATCTACTACTATTGTTGCTTTCATCAAGAAAATTATGACGAAATATAACAAACATTTATCACGTGACAAAAACGAGACGAGACACAATTTAAATGCTGGTCTGGTTTGATAACAATAACGAAATATGCAATGTAATTTTGTTGATGAATAAGAACAAGGCTAAATGTGGTTTACAAAATAAGAACTATTCTAAAATGTCTTTTCGTTGACTAAAACAAGACGAGGCGTTATTTCTTCCCGTTTGTACCTGTTACACTGCATCGAATTCACAGCTAGGGCGTTTGTGGGACGTCACAGGGCTTTAATTCTTCTTTTTTATCATGGTTGGTGTTTATTCACACCAGTTTCTTTGCTCTGACCAATAGGTGAGGTTGTTAGGATTCGAATGAGCCCACCCGTGTGGTAGCTAAAACTAGAACAAATAGCTAAATCTGAAACATTAATTCAAAAATCAAATGCAGTCGGAGAAATGCAGCTTTTCTACTTTATTAAGGAATAAAGCAGCCTCACGGGTCCAAGAGAGTGTTGATCAGACTCCTCTAGCTTTGACAAATTTTACATTTACCTATATAGTGTTTCTGGGGGACTGACTCTTCCTCCTTTCCAATTATACCTCCTTGTTGGCTCTCAGACAATCAGAGCCAATCTCCTCTTCCCTAGAAGTTTTCCGTGATTCTCTCCTACCTTTTGTTCTCATACTTAGATACTTATAGCATGAAGGTTTTATGGCCTATGCCAACATTTCCTTTAATGGTTACTCCATCCTGGTCCCCATGACCTTATGGTCATGTCCTTCATTACCTGTTGTTATAGACCAAGAGAACATTCCCAGATCAGTGGAGCGCTCAGCTCGTCCAATAAGCTTGCCTCGATTTATATGGATTTTAGCACTGAAACAAAGCGAAATGCACACAGAAGCTCAAATTAAGAATATTTGAGGATATTTGAGGACATTTTAATAGTATTATCACCCTATAAGAAAGCTGCACATGATGTTGCACATGCTAGTGAGCTTAGCTACAGCAAAAAGACCCGTTTAATATGAGGAATATGTTTCCTATCATGTTTGAATACTGTCAAGGTTGTAGAAGTTTGTAAAAGACAATCATAAAAAGAGAAGAATTCACTAGAAGAAACTCAGAGGGCTTAGAACATGATGCAAACCACTGGTAAGAATCAGGAATATAAAGGCAAGTTAGAGTTTGATGAAACACCAATTGAAAAGTCTGAAGAGGGCTGTTTAAAGTACATATGAGCTGAAGATGAACCTGTATCAGTGGGAGGGAAAGAGGGAATCATGGTAGAACAAAGGAAACATGGCACACATGGCAGATATCTCTTTATTGATGGTGTGGCTGCAGACGGAAGCAGTGAAGCAAGTGTCCAACCAAATGTCTCAGTAATCAATGGATGTCTCTTCACTTTGCAGTGATATTAAACATACTGCGAAAACAACTGTGGACCTTTTCAGAGCCAAAAAGTTAAATCTTTTCGTCTGAAGCTCTCCAAGCAGGGTTTCCACTACTAAGAACAAGACTGGCGGGAAAAGTTTCTCAAAACAATGCCAAGTTTGGTCTTGTTATGTCTGTATTTCAAGGATTTCACCCAACAACTGCAAGAGTTTGCAACCAAGGAGTAAACAGGATCAGTTCGAGATGCTAATTTATCCAATCTGTCAAAAGACTTCACAGCCTCACTACTGGTCAGCACTTTTTTTTCCACAAGCGGTGAGACACTGATAATCTGACCATCTGAGGGGCAAGACCTCCTCAGATCTCTGAGCAGAAATACTCCTGTTGCATGAACTGCTACAGACTGCTTCAAAGGATCACGTTTTTAGAGAACAGAAGAGATGCATCCACTGCACTCAGACAAAGAGGATGAACCAGAAACCAGCACCAGCCATACCAGCACATTTAATATCAGCTAAGGAAACTGTAGGTCTTAGTATAGTTTGCTTGTTACGACTGCACAGACAAACATAGACACAAAGACAAGAACAATACAGAATCACAGAATATAGTATAGCAAGCCATCATTACTATTTTCCCCAGGTGCTGTGTTTCTGGCTGCCTGCTGCTTCACTTAGTGAATGTGTTAAATTTGTTAAATGCGTTAAATGTGTTAAATGCAAAAGAAGAATTTCATGCTGTTGTGTGTTTCACCATGGTGTGTGTTCACGTATGACAGACTGGTCACTTTACTTTCTATAAACTATCCAAAAATACAGAAATGCTAAGTACTATTAGATAAATATCAGCAATAAAGATAAAACAATAGCATGAAATATTCTGTTATTGCACACACTAAAGTAAAAGTGGCCCCTTATAGTCATGCGTGAACACACCACATCACAATAAATATCAGACAAATATCATTTATCAGATCTGTTTCAGGAATATGCTGTTGACAGAAGCCTGGTGGAAAACTGCTGAAGTCGCTATTTAAAATCAGCTAATAATTTTATTTATGGTCTAAATTATTCAGCGTGAAAACATTGAGGTCTTTCTTTTTCAGAAAGGGTTTGATAACAGCAGTTAACAGTGTGAAATTCTTTCTCTGCGTTTAACCCATTCACCAAGTGAAGCAGCGGCCTGCCACCAATGGGGGCACCCAGTGTGTGCTGACAGTGATGACACAAGCAGTCCTGGGTTTCAAACCCACAGCCTTCTGGGCCAACTCCTTAACTACTAGGCCACCCAGCTGCCCCAGAACGTATTTCTGTGTGGTTACTGATATAAGATATGATACTGCACATGATTTTTTGGTTATTTATTATTATTGTGTTGTCATGACAGGGGGAGGAATTATAGAGTCCGACTGGTGTGGCAGTGGGAGGTGTTATGAAGTCTGATTGGTGGGTTTTTAACAGGGGGAGGAGTTATAGAGTCTGACTGGTGAGTGTGTGGCAGTGGGAGGTGTTATGAAGTCTGATTGGTGGGTTTTAAACAGGGGGAGGAGTTATAGAGTCTGACTGGTGAGTGTGTGACAGTGGGAGGTGTTATGAAGTCTGATTGGTGGGTTTTAAACAGGGGGAGGAGTTATAGAGTCTGAGTGTGTGACAGTGGGAGGTGTTATGAAGTCTGATTGGTGGGTTTTTGAAAGGGGGAGGAGTTATAGAGTCTGATGGGAAGGATGGGCTTTCTGTGGAGCTCAGTGAAGCAGTTTATGCTGGTGAGTCTGTGGCTAAAATTGGTGGAGGCTAAACCCAACTGGAACCGTGCAACTGAATTGTGAAAACAAGCTCATAAACTACCTTGGGTTGCTAACTCTGCTAACAAAGCCTGCTGTTCGGTCTAACTCTGGCCAAACGAACAGAAGGCCCACAGAACAACAGAACCTGATGGTCCTGGCCAGCACGATGCTTGTGGGTGACTCCATTATCTGCCAGTTTGGTGAAAAGTCTACGAAAAGAAATTCTGTTTAAATTATATCAGACCACAAGACCGGATGATTGGTCTGTTCATTGTGCATGTAGACAAGAAGGACTTGAATAAAAGATCAAACATTCCAATAATTGACTCACTGTCAGAAAAATACTGATCCCAGTTTTGATTAATGGGCCGCTTCTGGTCCAGAGATGTAATATCTCTTCTCTTGCTCTCCAGATCTGAACACAAACCAATGAGATATTTTAAGCTAAAACATTGTTGAAGGACATCCACAGTTTAAAAGTTCCTTTTGAATCAGCCCTCCCAAAAACATTTTTATTATCTATTACCTATTTTATGAGTCAGTTTTATTATCTATTTAACTATTTAAATGGAACTTGACTTGGGGTTGCTTTATTTGAATGGGCCAGTACTGCAATGAAAGGCTTTCCATGAAATTTTCTAGCTGTCGTCTACTGACTCCCTTCCTGTCAGTCATTTCTAACGCTTTTATTAAAACTTGGCTTTTTAATACTTGCATCAGGGACACTAATGATGGAATTTTTAAAGAACTTATTGCTTTGATACGTTTGATCAAAAACAGGCCCAATTCAAATCTGAGCTCTGTCTGATAATTTCTGTGTTTTTTAGATAGATTCTTTATTCCAAGCAACCAAACAAGATCTGAAACTGTCAAAACGAGGTACCTTAATGGAAGGACCAATACTTTGTTTATGCAAGAGATGTCTCTGATTTTCTACTGCAGGTATCAAGGTTTTTTATGCTTTGGTACCTGTGATTGAAATCAGTCGGAAGTTCTCCATTCACACTAGGACTTTCTAAATGTTTTCTTCTGATTCACAAAGAAATGGTTAAACAAGGACAGTTGATCCTCTAATCTCAGACCAATAAAGATCTGAAAAAAAAATTCAGTAAAATGTATTTGAATAAATAAAAACTAAAAACAAAACTGGTGTTTGTTCTCCTACACTCTCGCTGTTTGCCGCTCTGCATAGCCCCTCATTTCACGTGTTTTCCCCACCCACTTGTGGGCGGAGACTATCCTGAAAATTCTCCGGGTTTAAAGATCTTGTGTTTTTTTGGTTTGTGTCTAAGACCTAAAATAAAATATGTGCTCATTATGTTCTTCATGTTCATTTGCATGTGATACCATTTTTCAGACTCCAGTAGCAGTTATTATTATTATTATTATTATTATTATTATTATTATTATTATTACGTTTTTTAAATTACAGTAACTTCTATGTGACATTGGAACACCAAACAAAGCTCAGTATGACATTCGACACCTTGAGCATCATAACAAACTGGAGGAACTTCCATAAAAGCAGCTGTTTTGCTTTTTGAGGACAATTTACCATTTTTGCGGTGCTGGCACAGATCCGCATTTCTGCTCCTTTTGCCAACTTAGATGGGCTAATAGAACCCACAATGCACCAGTGTCACCTCTAGAGTTCCTATCAGCTAAAAGTGTAATGAGTTTGCATATTTTTCTATCACAGAATTGAAAACATCAAACAAAACTTCAGTCCCATCCAGTCAGAAAAATAATCTATAACAGTTCAGAAAAAACAGCCCTTTTGTCTGAATGTATGGCTATGATGGCACGACTCTAGGAGAAATACTGCTGCACCTTAAGCCATCCACCTGCTCGCCACTCTGCCCACTCAGTTTGCAGCTTTTGAAATTGTGAATGCCTCTCTTCTCTCAGTCTTGTTCCGTGCATCACTAAAGACTGCTAGATGTTTTCACACTGAATAATTTAAGGACACTTTTGGATCTTCCATTTACAGATAAAATGATTCAGAAATCTTAATCAATTCAGTACTGAGCTGGATTTAAATTGCTACTTCAGAAACTTCTCATTATGCTTCTGTCAACACCATAGTACTGAAAGGGATCAGAAAAATGTGTCTAATGACATTTGAACTGAAAAAGAAAAATACATCACATATAAAGCCATTGAGATTATAGGATATATATGTACAATAT
>JBBIGB010305466.1:0-11161 GCA_037577075.1 Alestopetersius hilgendorfi | reverse complement strand
GTGGACTTCTTAAGCACTGATGTACGTCACTCTGGATAAGAGCGTCAGCTAAATGCCGTAAATGTAAATGTAAATGTGTTCTCAAAACATGGCCGGACCATCCTGAAGCGATGTTACAAGACAAGCACAATGCCACCATGATGCTTTTTCTTCCATCCTTCATGCTGTCCATCTTCTAAAAGGAAAGAAAGAATCGTGACTCTTAAGGCATCATT
Source organism: Alestopetersius hilgendorfi (assembly GCA_037577075.1). NCBI lineage: Eukaryota > Metazoa > Chordata > Actinopteri > Characiformes > Alestidae > Alestopetersius > Alestopetersius hilgendorfi. Next base: position 10,946 of record JBBIGB010305466.1, on the reverse strand, counting down.
GGATCTCTCTGGAAATGTCTAAATATTTAGTCTGAGAACATCCATGGGTCATGAACTGAGCCTTAATCACTGCGTGGTGAGAAACATGCTGGAGAAAGGGTTAAACAGCTTTGTCCCAGACCATCCTCAGAATGCGTAAGACTTTAGCTCGTCTGCAGCTGGAGTTATGTAATATCAGCCAGATTACTGTCTGGCCGGCTTGTCAGTGGCGCACAGAAATCTAAGCTGCCATTTTGGAAATAGCAATGGCGAACACCCCTGTTGGTCCATCATATGAATGACAGAGTCTCGGCTCCTAAATCCCTCATGTGGTTTACTGTCTCCATGGTGTCAGTAAGGGTATCCCTGTGTTTTGCTCTTGTGGCATGTCTCATTTCATTTTCGCCTGAAGCTGTTTAACAGATACAGGCACAACCTCTCCATGACCTTTGCTATCATGGGAAAACGGCCGAGTGCCAAGGATACAAGGACAGAGAGAGAGAATGAGTGAGAGAGGGAAAGAGAGGGAGAGAGGGTGGGAGCGAATGCATCCCGACATAAGTGCTGTGGGCCACCACTAATCTTTCCATATGATAAGCATGAGGGAGTACAGAGCTCTTTCCTCGGGTCTATTAGTGGGTAATAGAGATTGATCACAAAGGTCTCTATTGTAGAACTCAATCAATACAGATGAGGACGCACTGACCTCTAAACCACGCTTTGATTTTTAATGCTGTCATAGGAAAAACCATACAGGTGCTCCTTTATTTGAAAAGATCACTGTGGAACAGAAGTGAACCGTGACTTTTATGTCTAAGCTTACAGCTTGAGGGCAAAGATATAAAAACACAGTCAGAAAACACACTTCTGTTATCATGCAAAATCCCCTATGGGATTCTACAAGTATGTTAGGGTAAGCTGTTGGCAATTAACATTTACATGTAGACCATTTTTGATATAGACATCGGAAGTGTGTAAAAGATTCATGCATATTTGACCTTGTGTGTTGCATTTCTAGAATGACTCCTTCAGTAATAAATCATGATGAGCTGACACTGTTTACTATCTGACAAAAATGCTACTCATTTCCAGCTGCTGCTGCTACTCCAGTGATGTATGTAGAACTTCTAGAAGGCCTGTGGCTCACTTTGAAAGGCTCATTGGTGTATTTGATGGAACTGGTCGCTGGTTTCTGAGAGATTCTGAGAGCTGTAGTGATTTGTGCAGTCTGGTTCAAAATAAATCTCTTGTGAATTGCATATAGCTCCCATTAGCAAGGTACTAAGATAAATACATTTTGTTTTATTTTTTTCAGGACACGTTTTGGTAATGATGACTAGGATTTTTTGCGTCACTCGACGACTAACAAATATTGTTGAACCTTTACCATGCTGCCCATTGGCTAAACTCTTTGTGGTGTGTTTGAGTGCGAATTTTTACAGGAGACAAGAGACAACATTGAACCAAAAGGCCACTTTCTAGAGGCTACAAGTTATTTCTCTGGTGTGTCTGTACTCTTTAGTATTTTTATTGTCTCTAAAACCTACCACATGAAAAGTTATCGCACTAAATGTGTCCAAAGCCTGATGCTTAAGATCTTGTACATTGGATTTGCAACAAGGTCTCAGCCTTAAATGAATGTGTGAAAATGAATTTAGAGGTACATGCATTCGAGGGAGAACAAAACAAAACTGTTTTGTTTCTTAGGTTTTTTTGTTAAATGCTGTCAAAAGAAGGTCAACTGAGATAATGGGGAAAATGTATCCAACATACGTGTGTAGGATTTTATCCTTGCCTTGCACTTTTTTACACTGTACACATTTGCGTTCTGTTACAAAGACAAGGTCACTGATTCCTGAATGAAAACCTTGAAGAGATCTACAAACACAGCATGATTCCCAAACAGACGTGTCCTTGTAAGTTGACCTTACATTGTAACAGAGCTGGGGACACCAAAGATCTCCTGATGAATTACTGTACAGTAGTAGCAACTTTCAATGTAGCAACTGTAAAAATGAACGTAACAATGTACAATAACAGTAGGGACTTCACGGTTATGAAATAGGCTCCAAATGAATTAAATATATTCTACAAACATGGAATAATGTATCAACCAAAAAAATAAATCTCTCTCTTTTTAGGTTCTTAAAGGTAGCCTCTCTACGCAGCAGCTTTACAAACTCTTAGCATTCTAAGTGAGGGGTATAGTGGAACCACAGTACAGCTGCATCTGACCCCCCCAACACACACACACACACACACACACACACACACACACACACAGAAGTCCAAGGACACACACTCACACACAAACATTTTTCCCAAACTCTGAATCTTGGTCAATGTGTAATCTCTCTGTTTGGAACGGAGCCAGCATGGCTTTTCTCCAGGACTTTAATAACTCAGCGCTGGGCCTCTGCTGTAAATTCAATTACACTCTGCTGGAGTTCAGTTTGGATTTGAAAAAGGGGAAAGAATAGTATTACAACTTTACTATGTACTAGAAAGGCCAAGTAGGTGTTTATTGTTATTTCAACCATCTACACAAGTATACAGTGAAAAGCAACAACGTTCCTCCAAGACCATGCATCTAATGCGACACTAATATAGAGAATGTCTGCAACAGTATGTAAATAAAGAGAATGTCGTGATGGGAGTTGTTTATATAGGTGCTGTGGCAGTTTGGGTGTGATTATTGTTTATGGGTAAACACTTTGTGTGTGTATACACAGTTCTAGTTTAGGAGTCTGGTGGCGTAGTGAAGAAACAGGTTTTCTGTCCTGGCAGAGAAGGCCCAAATGCTACAGAACCTTCCAGCTGGAAAGATGTGGAAGGGGTTAGTGGGGTCACCCACATGCTGGTGGCTTTTTGGATGTAGAGTGTGGTGTAGATTTCTGTGACAGAGGAAAGAGGGACCACACTGACCTTTTTGGTTGTGCTCTCTAGCTGTAGAGTCTTGCAGTCCAAGGCGGTGCATTCCTCAAACCAGAAAGTGATGCAGCTGCTCTCCATAGTCTGTGTAAGTTGTGCTCTTGTTAGTCTCCACGTGAAAGTAGAGATGCAACTGGGCTTTCTTGGTAATGGAGTTAAAGGTGCCAGTGAGGTTCTCTGTGACAATCTCCACAGTGGAGCTGTTCACCTGTCATGACATGCCCATCTTGTTTGTTTTATGCACAGTGCTCAGGATGCTATGTTGTTAGCTATGGGAAGAGATTGCTGACAGGGCTCAATATATATAAAATAGACTTCAGATATTACATTTCTACAAATATTTCATCTTTGCTACAGGTTTTTCAATGGTCCTAGAAATATTAAAACTTCACTACAATTAATTTACTACAAATATTACACCGCATTTTCAAATATGATCACTGTTCTAGAAATATTTCTACACACAATACATCTTTGAAATATGATGACTTTACTACACACAATACAATGTTATGACTAATTCTACAATGTTCCTACAAATATTTTAGCATTTACAAAGGTCACATATCTGCAAATACTGTTTTACAACTTTACTACAAATATTGGAAGCATTCCTACAAACATTAGATATTTACTACACATAGTATAATGTTCTATCAGATTTTATTTCCCCACAAAAATAACTTTATTACACATATTTCAACTTTACCACACATTTTAAAAGCAACAGCTAATTCCTATAAATATTACAAAGTTCATAAATATATAAATTGATTTAAATGTTTTATTTTATTTATTGCTCCTCACTACTTATCCATGTACATTGATCTGCTATTGATTAACTTTCTGTGAGTTTTGAAATTTTGTGTATAAATTTGTTGTTTTTTTTTTAAATAAAGTTTTTATATTCCAAATGAATTGGCATTCTTGAGATCAGTAATGTAGAATGAATCTGTATATAAATCTACTTCAAAAATTACTAGATGTAAATAATCTACTACCATTTTACTGCTTTAAATATTACATGGGTTCCATCTCACAGCATATATCAAAACATTATTACAACACTTTACAACAAATGTTAAAATGTTACAACAAATATCAGAACTTTGTGCAAATAATACAGCTTTACAACAAGTATTACAATGATTCAAGCTTACAATATCAGTTTACTACCGATATTGTAAATTTACTACAAATTTTATGATATCATTTTATCACTTTTCTACAAATAAAACTTTTGTACTTTTTTGTACTTTTGACTGTGCTGAGGCAAATATTTTGCCTACTCACTTCTACTGTGAGCTATACATCTGCTTTTGATAGATACACAGTTCTGGGAGGCATATACTTCTGTAAAGGCTGTGAATTAGATAAATGTGCTGATAAACATATTTTACTGTGTTGATACGTCTTGGCTTAATTCTAAATTCTCCCTGGATAACAGCTCATGGCTTCTTTAATGAGAGGGTTTAGCATGGTATCACTCGTCTGCGTAAATGCTGGGAAAAGCTTAAGTTCCCCTAGAGTTTCATAAATCACTGACAGAGGCAGCTCCTCCGGGTAAATGCTGATTTCCTGAAGCTTTCCTTTCTACTTGTGCAATTCTGTTTTTCCAAATGGGACAAACAGAAGATGAAGGTGCTTGCGAATGATTAGTCCTGTACCTAAGTCTCACTAACTCAACTGAAAAGTGGGGTTCTAACGTATCTAAAGAAGTCCAATTTAACTGAGAGAAGTCTACAGTTATTACTGCAGCTACTGTATGCATTTCATTTACATCGTAAATGTAGGGATATCATTATGAGAAACTGAAAAAAAATGTTTCACGTAACAAAACCATAATCATAAGATTTTGTTTATGCTCCATAGATCAATATAACAGTAGAGAGTCTTCTTGGTTCTTGGTATAACTGGCAAATCTCTATAGTTCCTCCAAGACCTTTTGCACTTTTCTCTTTAACTTACCTTTGAGGTTTTCACTGGGGGTTCGTGACTGGGGGACTGGGATAACCATGTCAAAAAAGTTTGATTCTGTGGTCTTTAAACTATGTGTGGCTTTTTATGTTTTGTGTCACTGTCCAGCTGGAAGATTCAAGTGTACATGAGATTACAAAGGTTCCCAAGTCCTTTTGAGGAAAAATATCTCTGAAACATCAGAGGTCCTCCACCACACTACATTACACTACACTACACTACACTACATTCATTTAGCATATGTTTTCATCCAACGCAACTTACAATTTGAAGAAACACTGACGTTTTAGGACAGTGGGAGAGCCAGAAGAGAGTTCTAAGAACTGTAGGGAATAGTGCATCAGGAGAGAAGATGCTCTCTGAATAGATGAGTCTTCAGGAGGATTTTGAAGATAGTGGGAGATTCTGCTGTCTTTGGCAGCTCATTTCTTCAGCTGGGAACTAGGAATGAGACCAGTCTGGATTTGGTTTGTTTTGTGTGTGGGGATAGCAAGGCTTCAGTGTCTGCCTCCAAAAAGCTGTCTTATGTAACAACAGACCCTTGGGTCCAGTATTATCTAGTAATGTCCAAGTTTACTTAAAGATTCTGTAGAGGATTCTGTCTTGATGCAAGATACACTATAAGGACAAAAGTATTGAGACGCCTGACCACTACACCAACAGGGACTTTAATCACATGACATTCCAACACAGACTGTATGGAGTTAGTCCCCCTTTGCAGCTATAACAGCTTCCACTCTTCTTGGAAGGCTTTCCATACAATTTTGGAAAGTTTCTGTGGGAATTTGCACCCATTCTTTCTGTAGAGCATTTATGAGTCCAGGCACTGATGTTGGATGAGAAGGCCTGGATTGCAATCTCTTTTCCACTTTAAAGGTGTTGTGTTGGATTGAGGTCCCCAACCCAACACCTTTTGCCACAGAAATTTCCACAGAAACTGTGCAGGCCAGTCACGTTCTTCCACATCAGATTCCTCCAACCATGTCTTTATGGACCTTGGTTTGTGCGTTGGGACACAGTCATGCTGGAATAGAAAAGGTTCTTCCCAAAATGTTGTCCAAAACAGCTAGGCCTGCTGAAGCATTAAGATTACCCTTCACTTGAAGTAACAGGCCTAGCCCAAACCCCGGAAAACAGGTGTACTTTAGTGTAGAGGCCTTGTGGAGTCCATGCCTCAGCTGTTTTGGTAGCACGAGGTTGGACCTACACAATATAGGGACCCAGTCTTCTAGCCATCAAAGTCACCCATGTCACCAAGTCCCACAGATCCTCACACTCTCCCATTTATTCTGCTTCTAATAAATATGCACAAGCCCTTTCAAAATGAGCTGTTTGTGACATAATACTGGGCCAATTTGCATAGAACCGCCCCTCATCTGTCGATACCCCATGCACCAGATTAGTTGAAGATCTGCCATTTCGTCTGCTAGTTTTACAAGCACGGAAAAGCCGAGTGCTGTGGCTACAGGCAGAGGCAAGTTACACATGAAGTGTTGTGTTGTTGACTGCAAAGAACAGTACACATCCCTACACTTTCTCCTAGCCAAAGAAAACCAATGGACTGCATGGCTTTCATTTAATTTTTAATGGCCATGTCCCGGCTACAATCGGTTTCGTTCCATTTTAAATCGTCCCACCTTAAGTATTTAAGGTGGATTGGAAAATTCGAATAAGGAACTGTGAATAAGGAACTATCTTCAGTGTCATGGAGGATCTGCATCTATTGTCCGAGACAAATCAGCAGATGAGGGAGATGTAAATACTTTCAGATAATGACTTTTGTGTTTCTATCACAGTTAAGTATGAACTAGTGTATTCGTTTCGCATGTGTCAAACCAGCAGCGTAAGGGGTGGGTGGAGCATGGGATGGGTGGGGCGTGGCCAGCAACAGCTTATTTGCATGAAAGGGGTGTTTTGAAAGGGACCAAAACTGTGAAGAATAAAACTGGTGAGATCTCTTAATGTGAGAGTGATTTCGTGCAAAGAAATTCATGTAGATGTTTTTTATAGCCCATAGTCCTATTATAACTTGTTTTTAAGTAATGCATAATATGTCCCCTTTAAATGGAAAATATGCTCTTCTACAAACAACTAATCTGAAAAGGGTTATCAATAGCTTCAAAGAACTTTTGTTGTTCTACAGCTTCCTCAGGGCTGGAATAGTCTGGATTCTTTACAGGTTCTGGCTAATTATTTGAAGCTGGTGGAGTTTTATATGTGTCTGTTTCATGTACGTTATTGAAAACATTCTGAAATTTGGCACATATACACATATTAATGGCATGTTTGTTTGGAGCACACTCATCATTATTCGCATTTCAGCTCCTCCTACAAGTGATGCATGTGTGAGAATTATCTCTTTTTTACTGCATGGACGCAGCATTTGTGTGGCTTTCTTGGATGTCAGAGACTGGGCACTGAACAGCTGTGAGTGTGTGTATGGGCTTTTGTGTGTGTGTGTTTGTGTGTGTGTGTGTGTGTGTGTGTGTGTGTGTGGGAGATGTCTCTGGAGACCCCCGGAGGTCATATGGTTCTTTCCTGTGCTGGTCTGGTGACATTCACTCTGTCTGTTTCTCTCTCACTCTCTCTCTCTCACACTTTCTCTCAGTCTTGCTCTCATTCTCACTCTCTTGGTTCAGTTTAAAGGTGCTTTATTGGCATGAATATAACAAGGCACACTGCAACTTTACACGATTCAACATTAACATAAATTAGATTTAGAATAGATTCAAATTAGATTTCAATTTAGAGTAACCATTCAACAAAGGAATCGCTCTATCTCTCTTTTTCCTGTTTTCCCTCATTGTGTTTGTCTCCCTCTCTTTCTCTTGTCTTGCTCTATCGCTTTCTTTTTCTTTATCCTACTCTCTCTTTTTTTCTGCTTCTCTCGTTTGTCTTCTCTCTTCTTTTTAACCCACACTGTTTCTTTCTCTCTGTCTCTGTCTTTCTCTCTCCCTCTCGCACTCTCTCTCTCTCTCTCTCTCTCCCTCTTTCCCACTCTCTCTCTCTCTCTCTCTCTCTCTCTCTCTCTCTCTCTCTCTCTCTCTCTCTTTCTCTCTCCCTCTCTCACAACTCTCTGTCTCTCTTCTCTTTCCCACTCTCTCTCTCTCTCTGTGTGTGTGTCCCACACTCCCCTTCTCTATTTCTCTCTCTCTCTCTGTGCCAAACATCTGATTATTCTTTTGCTCTCGCTAAACTTCCATTCTGTGGAGTATTGTGGTTTAGGCCCTTTGGACTAATAGTGCATTGGGTTCATGTGTGTATATTCAGTTTGAATCCCAGTGTGTTTGGGGGGCCCCAGAAACACTTTCCTCAGGGCATGTTTTACACAAATAGACCCCAAACACACACACACATGCACACCTAGTTACCGCCCCCATCTGACCTCCTTTAAGAAAGCCCACCTACATTGAGCTCAGACTCAGCATTAAGACTTTTGGCCTTCTCTACATCTGGTAGGGGTTAGATATGACAGGGTCCAGCCGGCCTTTAATGTATAGAATACTTTTAGCCTTTTTCCCTTTGCCTTCATTGCTCCATTTTGCGTGTGTGTGTGTGTGTGTTTGTGTGTGTGTGTGTGTGGGTTGGTGGATGTTTGTGTGTGTGTATTTGTGTGTGTGTATATACACTGCTGCACATGAGGGTGAAGTCACTATTTCTATTAAATAAAACCATATTTGCAGAAAATTATATAATGAGCCTATTATGTTTGTCCAATCTTCACAGCTTTCAAAAATTAAGTCGAAAGCTGTGCAAAGAAATGAAGAGATTTTACATGAGTCCAGAATCAAGCCTGCATCTTTAATAAGAATAGTGGACGTTGTTTTAGCTCACAGCGAGTCATACTGTATCTAAAAAAGCATTCACTAACCTCTGCCACCTTAATTAATAGCTAGATGAGTGGGAAGATTTGCATTTCTCCTACAGTCAATTTAGAATCCCCAATTCACCTGACACACATGTCTTTGGACTGCGGGAGAAACCAGAGAAACCAGAGGAAACCTATGCCACCGCAAGGAGAACATGCAAATTCTACACACACACACACACACACACACACGACCAGGACCTGTATTCGAACCCACAACCCTGGAGATGAGGTAACAGTGCTACGCACTGGGCCGCCATGGGGCCCTACACAGTTTATATTTGTTGAAATCAGAATTTACTGATAAACATCTAAAGCTTAATAACCAGATAAATTAAGATTAAGTGAAGATTAATGGTATTGGATTCCTACATGTTTATGATCAGATGGTTTAATTCTGCATCTATCGGAAATTAACCATCAACCCAATCGACAGTGCAGAAATGAGAAAAACGTGCTCTGATGCTGAGTTCCCTCAATGGTGTGGACTGGTAAAAAAGTGTATTCCCACCAGCAGTAAACTGAACCAGTGCTCTCTTGGAGCTGGTCCAAGATCGGTTGTTTTCATGGGTGCCCTGAGTGCAAGTGGAGTGTTCACAGTGGGCAGAATGGAGCCAACTAAAAAAATTGGTCCCACTTCATGTTAAGTGTTCCTAATAAATGTGTGGTAATGTAACAAGTAATGATACGTTTATTCATTGTTACAGCTGAGTTACAATAATACAACGTATATAATTACTCATACATTAACTTCAGTTGTTTTACTCATGTGCTTAAATGTAATTAAATGTAATCATGTGTAAGCCATATTACTGTAATCCAGCTGTAATAGTGAACACACACCTGCAGGAACAATGTTATTGGATGTGTTATTAATGTGTAACTACACCTTTAGTAAAGGCACTTAATTTGAAGTTGGACTGAAAACTGGCTGCAGGACCAGATGGCTGTTTGCCTACATCGGACTACCTCCACTCATGGCCAGAGGGGTCCAATTTCACTGCATGTTACTGTGTATGTGACAAATAAAGGCTGATGATGATGATGATGATGATGATGATGATGATGATGATGATGATGACGAAACTGGGACTAAGACTTGTAGACCCTGAATTAAAAAAAATGTTTTTAGCATAATTTGAGATGTGTTTCCTTAAGTAGAAGATCAAATGTGCTTGTAATAATAATGCATTTGCATTAGTAAAAGAAATATTCTTTAAAAAATGTCATTTTAAACAATGTTTAAAATTGTTGAGAAAATGTTTTGATTTAATATTAGAGAGGGAAAAATGTTCTTTTGGGATAAAAAGTGCTCCCAGACAAAACGTTTCCCTTTATAAAACATTCTGTTCAGCAAAAATCACTGGAGCTTCAGTGACTAGTTTGCTTTAGCATTACATGACATCCATTGTATTAGCTAATATTGGTCTTCAATATTTCAATGCATAACTCATAGAAGATAAAATTAAGCATATTCTGCAAACTTTGGAAGAGAAACTGGTGGAAGAGTCACCAGGGTGGGATTTTAGATCATTTGCACTGATAGTAGGACAAGGTGCTTGTTTTTCATGATTTTACATGCTATAAAACAAAGTAACCTCTGTGTTCTTGCACAAATTTATTTGTTATTTTTCGTAAACCACAAAAAACGACATATAAAATATAGCGTATCATGAAAAGGCCGGTGAACATCATGATATATTTGTCGTGTTGTTCTCTGTGAGTGAGAGTAACCTGGGTGTCGTGGTGGAGAACTGGTTTCCATAAAACAGCCAGTTCACGCTATAAATCAGCCGTGTTTAAAGCCCCTCACTCAGCATCAGCTTGTACAGCTCACATTTCAGCTTAATCTGATTTATAACACTCAATGAGCCCGCTGCTCACTATAAAACACACGCACTCTCTCTCTCACACTCACAATCACCATTTTGAACAGGGGAATTAAAAAAGATCCAGTTGTCTGGGCTTTACAGGGCAAACACAAAGACAGAGCTGTGTCCTTTCCAACTGACCGGTCCATCTGACACAGTAGAGAGAGAGAAAATGAGAGAGAGAGAGAGAGAGAGATACACAGAGAGAGCGAGAAAGAGGAAGATTGACAGAGTGAGATAGATCTCATAGATAGATAGATAGATAGATAGATAGATAGATAGATAGATAGATAGATAGATAGATAGATAGATAGATAGAT
>JBBIGB010305448.1:0-11162 GCA_037577075.1 Alestopetersius hilgendorfi | reverse complement strand
AGCATCAGTACTGACCTCACTAACACTCTCATACAATCAAATCCTCACAGCAATGTTCCAGCATCAGTACCTGACCTCACTAACTCTCTCATACAATCAAATCCTCACAGCAATGTTCCAGCATCAGTAGCTGATTTCACTAACGCTCTCATACAATCAAATCCTTACAACAATGTTCCAGCATAAGTAGCTGATTTCACTAACGCTCTCATACAATCAAATCCTCACAACAATGTTCCAACATCAGTACGTGACCTCACTAACGCTCTCATACAATCAAATAATGAATTGTGTATTGTATTAATTTACCTTTTTAGTGATTAGTTTTTCAAAAATTATACTTTTTAGAAATAAAAATGTTTAGAAATATTTTAGTGGTTTCAAAAAATTATTTGTAGTTCATCAACAGTCCCATCCCTAACACCCCCCCCCCACACACACACACACACTCCTGCTGTCCCTGACCTGCTGTGTCCTCCTGTCCCAGGCTATGAACTTCCAGGGCCGTCTGAAATACCTGCACGGTCAGAACCGGGTGGCAGAGGACGGGACGCTGGCCCACCCCCATCTGGCCCTGTTCATCATTGCCACGCCCCTCCAGCCCCCCTCCATCCTGGAGATCCGCAGCAAGACCCTCCTCTTCCAGACCAAACACAAACTGGACTTCACCCCGCTGGGCATCGACACCAGGTGACCGGGTCTAACCCCACACAGCGCTTACACACACACACACACACACACATACACACACCACACAAACCCTTAACACGCACACACACACACCCCTTTCACACCCCACAGCCCTTCATGCTCGGTTCTGATTGGAAGGCTGAAACACTCCTTATAACTTCAGCATGAGTGGGAGGGGCTAATCTGAAGAGCTTTTCCAGGATGTAGCCAAATATAAGTCGGTCTCTGGGGAATAACGAAGACCCGCCGCTCACTGTGTGTGTGTGTGGTGTTTCCCTGCAGGGGTAAAGTGGTGTTGGGCTACACTGAGATTGAGTTGTGTATGAGGGGCTCTGGTTACCAGTTCATCCACGCTGCTGACATGATGCACTGCGCTGACAACCACCTGCGGAGTGAGTTACACCCACACACACACACACACACACACACACACACACACACCATGTTTCAACACCTTTAAATATAAACACCACAACAATCTGGACGTTCCAAGCACAAATACCCTTCACCACCTGCTGGTGGGATTTTCCTGCTGTTATACACTGTTTTCTTTAAAACTGGTCGCACAGCCAGTCAGTGCTGCATTCAGCCCAAGTTTATACATACCAACGAGTCGTACAGTGTCAGAAAACCACATTAGCAAGTCTGTTCAAGTCAAAACCAGTTCACAGCGAAACTAAACCGCGTTCCTTTAGGACCACGGGGGCCAGGGTGCAACACAAAACACTGCAAGACCACAGAATGTGTCAGGGCTCTTGTGTTGGCCCTTCATCAGAAGATTACGAATTCCTTGGTCAACATAACTCATAGCTTGTCAGCCCTGTTGACAAATCAAAAATAGAAGATTCTTTATTTGCTACATGCATAGTCATACCAGTACAACACAGTGTGAAATTCTTTCTCTGCATTGAACCCATTCACCGAGTGAAGCAGGGGGCTGCCGCCAACGAGGGGCGCCTGGGGAGCGGTGAGGGGGGAAGGGACCTTGCTCAAGCGCTTGGGATTTGAACCCCAACCTTCTGATTGCAGTGCCCAAACCAATAGGCCATCCAGCTGCCTTAATATTGCTGCTAACAAACCAACCCTCAAAACTATTGCTCCGTCGGCTGGCAACCCCTGGTTACAAATCTAAACTGTAGTCTCGTTGACCAAACCCCTTTAGGCAAATCTGTAGCCCCACCCACAAACCAAACCCCTGTCAACAAATCAATATCATCTGTGGCCCCACTGACAAACCAACCCTCCCATCATCCATAAACAAAACCAGAGACATGTTGACAAATCAACCTCCCCATCGGCAAATCAAAACTGTAAGCTCATATTGACCCTTGTTGACAAATTGAATCTATAACCCCATCAACAAACCCAACACTTCCCTGACAACATATCAACACCCATCGACACCCATATACCCCATCGACAAACCAACCCCCTCTCAACAAATCTAACCTAAAGCCTTGTTGACGAACCGACCGTCCCATCCAGAAAAATCGAAACTAGAGATAAACCAAGCTGATGTCGGCAAATAGAATCTAAAGCCCAATCAACAAACCAAAGTCTGAAACTGATACTATAAACCCCTGGACAAACCAACACCCTCCTCAGAACTATAACACATCAGCAAACCATCCTCTAGTGGACAAAAATGGAAACAAGAAACAAATTGATAAATTATCCTGAATTTTTGAACATTTCAAGAACATTACTTGCAGTAGCAGTAGGATCAGCCTGAGGAAAACAGCATGTTGGGTGAATTCTCACGCTAAACTATCTCTCTCTCTCTCTCTCTCTCAGTGATTAAGACAGGTGAAAGTGGATTCACAGTTTTCCGGCTCCTGTCCAAGGCAGGGACGTGGATCTGGGTGCAGGCTAACGCCAGGCTGGTCTATAAGAGCGGACGGCCCGACTTCATCGTGGCACGGCAGAGAGCTCTAACGTGAGTCACAAGAATTCTTTTGGAGAAGAAACAGGGCTGATCATTCATTTGTTGCTCTTTCCATTGCTCTTGGAATATGTTGGGTGTGTTCTGGATATGTTGGCCAGTGGAAAAGTTCATTTTGTGTATCTTGTATTCACATAGGAAAACTTAAAAAAAAATATATACTGAAGGAGCTTTTGCATACATTATTAGGCATTCTGGGTGTTTTTGTAACTTCATTCTCATAGAATTATAGCTATAAAGCTTTCTCAGTTATTAACCACAGCTCTGCTAATCAATCTGGGCTTTGAAGTGAATTAGTGCCAATGACTAATCAGTCACTCTCCTTCTTTTCCTACCAGTAATGAGGAAGGTGAGGAGCATCTTCGTCAGAGGAAGTTGCAGCTGCCCTTCAGCTTTGCCACCGGGGAGGCTGTCCTCTACGAAACAGGCCCTTCTCTGGACATGCCTGACATGCCCAATCAGGGCAAAGGCGGCAAGCTCCAGAAGCCTCCTGCGATGGCGCCCAGTTCCTTGCTGAGCTCAATGCTTAAGCAGGACATGTCCATCTACCAGCCCAACAATGACCCCAACTCACAGTTCAGCCTGGACAAGGCCTTCAGGGACAGCCATGCTTTGCTCAACGTACCCGGGAATACTTGGCAACCTTCGGGTGGCACTGGGACAGCAGGGAGCACCACGGGGATCAAAGAAGAAGCGACGGTTCAGGACATGATGGACAGCCTGCAGCAGATCATTGGGGACAGCAGCTTGTGCGGTGCCGTGGAAGAGCTGCAGGTGGACCAGGAGGAGTTGAAGGAGTGGGAGAATGCCCTCTTGCGGATGAACAGCATGAACAATGAGGCTGAGTCGCCCATTGAGCTGAACGACATCCTGGCCAATGATATCTTCTCCTACGTGGAGGGCATGCTGTTCACGGAAACCAGCCCGGGACCTTCCGAAAGACTGCCCGAGTGCCTCTCCGAGCTGCAGCTGCAGGAGGAGTTTGAGGGCCAAGGTGGCCAGGGACTTGGTGGCTTCTTCGGTGTTGAAGAAGGTGTGGAAAGAGTTAGTCCAGGCAGAGGATTAACGAAACTCACCCACATTGAGCCAGAGGTCCCTCTTGCACAGCAAGATGCATTCATGGACTCCTTGCCACTGCCTGAAGTGGCTGGACAGAATATGCCCAGCTGCAACAATCTGATGGGCTTCAACACTTCACTTGCTGTTCAGCAGAACCAGCCAAGGCTAGTACAGCAAAATGACCTGGTGCAAGTGTACCCGGATAACGTGGCCCCGTCCAGCCTTCAGAACCAAGCCCAGCCTCTGGGTTTCCACAACCACCTGAGCCAGCCAATCAGGCAAATCAATCAGTGGGTCCCCAATAATGAGACCCAAAATATGCCCCTGCCCCAAGGTGCATGCCTCCAAGGACAGTTTACCTTCAACACTCAGAACATGGCAGATCAGGCCAATCAGAGACTTCCAACATGGCCGTCGCCCCACCCTTCTGTTCAACAGGGACTGAACAGGATGCCCAACATCCCAAACATTCCCAACATTGTTAACGTTCCCAATGCCCTAAATGTCCCGAATGGTCACCACCATGTTCTCTGCGGACAGCCGAAAGAACTCCAGCAAGATTCAGTCACTCGGCTCCTGCAGCCTTCCAGTGCCCTGTATGCCCAGCAAGGGGAGCTGATGCAGACTTCTGCTAATACTGTCTACAACCAGCAGGGGGCACTCATGCAGCCGTCTTCTAATGCAGTATATGGCCAGCAGGGGAAGCTGTTGGGCAGTTCTGGTCCAGCACCAACCAGCAGCTGCATGTTTGGGGCCGTATCCCAGGCCCCTGTTAACGGCCTGCGCTACGATCCCATTCAAGAAGCCATGATTTCATCCTGCCAGAAAACAAAAGCCTTACTAAACCAGAGCTCGCCACAGGGGTCCTGCTTCTACCAGGGTGGACTGGGAGACAACGTCTTAAACAGCATGTCCTCCGTACCACCAGAGGACAGCATCAACGCCATCGCCTGCCATCTACTGCTGGGCACCGAGAGCATGATCCCACAGCAGCAGTTCGTCAACTGCAATGGACAGACGCAGGTAAGGGCAGCGAATGTGTTTAGGTACAACTATTGGTCAAACTTTTGTCCGAATAGTAATCTGTGGATACATTTTATATTTTTAAGTTTTGATTTGATACACATTTGCTGTACAGTGTTTTTGTTATATTCAAATTCACTCCCTGTTAAAAAATGTAAAAGTTTATAATTAGTTCACCTGCAATAATTTAAGATTAAAAAGGAACCAGGTATTTGCTTAGTTGGTTAATGTTAGGTTGACTAGGGTTATCAGAACTTGACTGAACGTTCAGTTTACAGATAATTATTTCAAACGTAGTCAAAATAAAATAGTTATGGTTATAGATATGGTTGGTCGAAACGAGTACTTTTATTAATTTCTTTTATCATTTTATAAATCAAAAATGTAACAAATTGTACAGATATTTGGTTGGTAGATAAATGGTTTGGATAAAAAGGTCCAGGTTGTGTTTCAGATGTAACTTTATATTTTTATGGATTTAATACAATACTTACATTCAAAATTTGATTCAAACAAACATTCATTATGCTTCAAATAAAATAATTAATGTTAATCCATCTTATGGTTTATATATACATTTATATTTTAAAGCAATTTTGTTCCTGAAAGTGAAAGTTTTATTTGATTTTAATGTTTCCTGCAGATCCCGAACCATCCGATCAAGGAGAACGGAACCTCCTGCTTTTCCGGCAGCAACCAAAACAACTTTTAGGGAAAAAAGAAAAAAGAAAAAGATCAATATCCCGTCCATTTGCAGCCACTGTTTCGCCTCCAGACTTTCAAGAACAGCACTTTCCCTCTGCGGAGACAAAGGAGATGCCGCACTTCTCCATATTTGGACTCTTTCTCCTTTTTCTCCTTTTATTTTTATAGTTTTTTTTTTGTTCTATTGCAGCTGAAAACATACATTTGGAAGGGCAGCGCTCAAACCGGCTGCCAGCAAGGCCCCGCCCACTGCTTAAACACGCCCCCTCTTTCATCTGTTCACTCGTTCGTTTGCTCGTTTCATTGTTTCTCTCAAGGCAAGAGAGGCATGAACAGGTGCAGAGGGTGAGCTGTGTGTGTGTGTGTGTGTGTGTGTGTGTGTGTGTGTGTGTGTGTGTGTGTGTGTGTGTGTGTGGTCCAGACCTCATGAAGTATGCAGTAGAAGAGGTGGGACCTCGGGGACGAGATTCTGGGGAAAGACGCCGTTCAAAACGCACATTCGTTTGTTTTTGTTTTAGTTTTAGTTTTTTTTATTTATTCGGACGCTTCGGCTCGAAAAGGGAAACGGCTGCAGGGGTGGTGGTGCTCTGGCGCCCCCTTTTAATTAACTCTGTGCACTTAGGAAGGTGGGACCTGTGGTGAGGAGCAGGGGTCTACTTCTGCCCAGTTGGTGTAAAAAAAAACTCACCCGACATGACACCTAATGGCCCCACATGACCCCAATCAGGCAGGCAGAAATCCTACAACCAATCACACGGCCCTGACAAGAAAAAGCCAATCAAATGGATCCAGTCACATGGGCCCTGACCTGGCATGCAGAAATCCAACAGCCAATCCCATGGCCTCAATCGGAATATCAGAATCTCAACAGCCAATCCCCTGGCCCCAATCGGAATATCAGAATCTCAACAGCCAATCCCACGGCCCCAATCAGACTGTCAGAATCTCAACAGCCAATCGCACGGCCCCAATCGGACTGTCAGAATCTCAGCAGACAATCCCACGGGCCCAGTCGGACTGTCAGAGACTCAGCAGCCAATCCCATGGGGCCAGTCAGATTGCAGATCTCCAACAGGCACCTACACAGGCCCAATTAGGCAGGCACTGTAGCCAATCAGACAGATGCACTTGGACTTGCAAAAAGCCCTCGTCCAATCACACGTGCCGTTTTCCCCCCGCGAAGCCCCCAATGGCTAATCACACGAGTCCAGGACGTTTTATACACTATACAGCCCCTCCCAGAGCAGAATGTCCTGTCACGTGATTCCCCAACTGGACTGTCGATGGACCTTCTGTGGAAGATTGTACCGCAATAAACAAAAATGTAAACACATGACCGCCACCCCCACCCCACCCCCCCCGAGCAGGACGTTGTGATAAAGGATCTTGTGTATCTGCTTTTGTTTATTGTTTAAATACGCTTTTATATTTTTGTAAGCATTTAGTCGAGATTGTCGAAATGTCATTGAGCCATATTTTTCTTTTGTTTTTTTGGGGGGGTTTTTTGGCGTCTGGCCGCTGCTCTGCTGTCCAGGACGTCCTGGCGTCTTCTTCTCGACCCGAGGAGCGAAAACACTTGGAGGAACAGTCCGGCCCCTCAAAGGGGCTTCAAAGACCAGCTGTTTCGTTCGTTTGTTTTTGTTTGTTTGTCTGTTTTTGTCTGAAGAGTGATGGTGAATGATTTGGAATTCCTGTCCCCTCGAGTTAAAACCACGTGCCTTATCCTCTCCTGACCCTTCAGCCTTTGATCTGACTGTATATTATTCAATCTGTTATAATTATATATAATATTATGTAATTGCACCAAATTCTGACATTTTCTTACCTCAGTTTAACTGAAAAAATGACTGATCACAGATTGGAAATCAAACACGGAGGGTTTTTCTTTTGTACCCCTGAATGTTTTGGTTCCTGATATTGGCGGGACGTCCCGTCTAAAGACTAAACGTCTGGAGTCGGAGCCTTGATTCTGTCGTTGGACAGCCATTGGACGCTTTTGAGAACCCGGGATGTTGGGCGGGTGGTGGGGGGGGCGTTCGACCGGATGGGCGAACCCAGATCAGGCCTTTATAGCGGATCAGGCCTCTCAGAATAAAGACAGGTTCTCAAAACCTGTGATGATTATTTCCGCAAAATGTAGAATCTCAGTGTTGTTTCTCTTCCCTTAAACTGATTCAGTATCTCAGAATAATGACTTGTTTTTGTGACTTATCTCAAAATATATCAAAATTAATATCTTCCCACAAACATCTGACTCACAAAAGAATTCCTTTTCTCACAATCTTCCCTCAAACCCAGAAAATCATTTCCTCAGATTTTGATTTGCTTAGTATCTCAAAAATAATGAAAATTTTCTCAAAATTCTGAACCTCAAAAAAGTCTCGGTATCATTATAATTACTTATTTTCTCCAGATTCTGACTTGGTATGTCAAAACTTAATGACACATTTTATAACAGAAGTAACATTTTCACAACATTCAGAAACTGCTTCAGTCTTGATGGTATTTAGGTTGAATAATTTGTTACTCTAAAGTTTTGTCTCAGTATCTCAAAGTAATGACTAATATTTTGTCTTATCCTGAAGGAACTTAGTCTTTCCTTTAAGCGTAATAACAGCATTTTAACAGTTATAGTTTTGAGAAATTCGGACATTATTTGGAGATATTTTATATTTTAATATCGATATTAAGTGGGTTTTTCATGCCAGTAATGACGGAGGAGGTCAGATTTTGACGGGAATGAAGCTTCTACACCCTGGAGGTCAGTCAATGAGATCAGATCACCCTGCTAATCTTGGCCTGACTGATATTTCAGCTACTGCTAAAGTTCAAAATGCTGCTGATAAAGTGCCGACATTGCCTTAAATTTAAATGAAGGGCTTCAGTTCACATGTTTCAGTTTACAGACGCCAACACACATTCTGAGGATTTTGATAGCTGTCCGTCAGTTCGTCTGTAAACTCTCGCCCAATTAAAACCTTTTGATATTTTCAGTTTGATTCGATAATATCAATTATCACCATTTTTATCTCCTAAAAACAAGCATCAGTGATATTTATCATATTGGTCGGGCCTGAGCGCTTTAGAATAATATGAGTGAAGGAAGGTCTCTCTCTCTCTCTCTCTCTTTCTCTCTCTCTCTCTCTCTCTCTATCTCTCTCTGTCTCCCTGTTTCTCTCTGTCTGTCTGTCTCTCTATCTCTCTCTTTCTGTCTCTCTCTCTTTTCTCTCTCTCTCTCTCTCTCTCTCTCTGTTTTAAGTTGGGTTCGTGAACATGGCAGCTATAGGGTCAGGGTTTGTTTTTGTTGCCGTGGTGACGGGACGTCCCGAGTCAGGACCCCTCGTCCTTCGCCCGAGTGCCTGAGGCTCTGATTTTCTCGGTGGCCCGTGGCGGTTAAAGTGCCGGACTCTGTTTTATATTGTCAGTATATTCTGAATATGATGACAGAATATGAAATATTTTTAGTTTATTCATGTTTGCGAAACAATCTGTAAACACAAGCATTTAATATGAACGATATATTTTTGGTATAGACTTGTTTGTAAAATATATATACATATAAATATGAATACAGAAATGTATACGTTTTTTTACAAGCAGGCGGGTAAATTATTGACCATTTGAGATGATTGAAAGCTTGGAGGGATGATTGACAGGCGAGGTTTCCCTGAGGTTGTGAGTTCGAGCCGCGCTGGAAGAAAAGTCAGAACATCTGGAACGTCGACGAAAATAAAGATTCATTTCTCTCTCTGTTCTCTTTATCTCTTTCTCTCTCTCTCTGTCTCTCTCTCTCTCTCTCTCTCTCTCTCTGTCTCTCTCTCTCTCTCTCTCTCTCTCTCTGTGTCTCTGTCTATCTCTCTCTCTTTCTGTCTCTGTCTGTCTCTCTCTCTCTCTCACTCTTTGTCTCTCTCTGTCTCTCTCTTTCTCAGTGCCAAAGTCCGCTGGTTAAGCTCGTCTCTGCATTGCGCAACTGCTTTTTTGTGTTTATTGTATGTTTTTATTTGGATTTTTTTTATTTGCGCCGTCGCCGCAATGTTTATCTGCCTCCTTTTTTAATGCAGTATAAGTGTATAATTCACTTCACTATTATTATTGTATGTTTTTGTTGTCGCGCTCACAAAGTGTATGCAGCTCTGTAAATGTCCCTGCACAGCTCTGTCCCCGCCCCCTGCCCCGCCCACCCTGTTTGCTGTGTGTCAGTACTCAGTACTCACCTGTGTATCATTAAAGAGTTACTCCCACTCGCCAGCCCGAGTCTTTATTGAAGAACGTCCAGAAGGTGGTGCCCGTCCTCAGGGGGACGTCTTGTCCTGTGATTGGCTGAGAGGATCCACATCAGACGTCTTCAGAGTGTCTGGTTTTATTTTACTCTACTGTAACTAATGGGGTTTTCCCCTGACTGGTACTAGTTCAACTCTACAGAACCCCTGATTGTTTTGGTTCCTGATATTTGACTAAACGTCTGGAACCTCGATTCTGTCGTTGGAAAAGCGATTGGATGATTTTGAGAACCTGTCCACTTGGGTGCGACTCCAGGATGCGAGTGTTGTTTCTCTTCCCTTAAACTGATTCAGTGTCTCAAAATAATTACTTGTTTTCCCAGTCTTCCCACAGTGTGACTCAGAAAAGAATTACTTTTCCTTTGCTCACAATACTCCCTCAAACCCAGAAAATTTGATTTGCTTAGTATCTCCAAAATAATGAAAATGTTCTTAAAATTCTGAACCTCAAATTGATGACATCATGCAAAATGCAAAATTTCAATATTTTTTCCCTCCTGATCAAGTCTCGGTATCATTATAATTACTTATTTTCTCCAGATTCTGACTTTTTTTTATAACAACAGCAGTAACATTTTCACAATATTTAGAAACTGCATATTGATATTTCGGTTGCTGTCCGAATAATTTCTTACTCTAAAATTTTGTCTCAGTAAGTAATGACAAATATTTTGCCTTATCCTGAATTGAACTACGTATTTCTTTTAAAGGTAATAACAGCATTTTAACAGTTATAGTTTTGAGAAATTCTGACATTATTTGGGGATATTTTATATTCTAATATCGATATTAAGTCAGATTTCCATGCCAGTAATGAAGGAGGAGGTCAGTTTTTGACGGGAATGAAGCTTCTACACCCTGGAGGTCAGTCGATGAGATCAGATCACCCTGCTAATCTTGGCCTGACTGATATATCAGTAACGGCTAAGATTCGGTTCTACTTGGTTTTTTCGCTTGTCCATTACTAAAATCTGGTTCCTGGTACCCGGAACCATTCTTGGTACCACCTTGGCCGAGGTTCCAAGCGTGCTGAACCGATACTAAATGATGGCATGTATATTTTGGAAGTTACTTATTGGTGGTCACTATGGTTACGCCAGTGTTGTTGACTGAAGGTTAGCATTAGTGTTAGCCTAGTGTTGATTCTTTAAGCCAATTGTCTCCGTTTTGTGGCAAACAGCCACAAACCAAGGATAAGAAATAAAAACCCTCTGATTCCTTCTATGCTGGTGATTGTAATGATGGGTTGTTTACCTCAGCTTGGAGCTCCTGCTCAGAAGGTTTGGTCGCTATAGCAACCAGTTGTAGTGGAAAACTGTAGGTCCGAAACCAAATTGAACAGAGTAGAACCGAACCGAGCTGGTACCAGGCAGTGGAGAACCCGCTTAATAGAGCAGTAACAATAATTAAATGGGCAGGCCCATAACTAGAAAACGGAAAATTCTTGAAGAAATTTTAAATGG
>JBBIGB010305431.1:0-11162 GCA_037577075.1 Alestopetersius hilgendorfi | reverse complement strand
ACTTGTAATGAATTCAGTTGATGTTGGAACCTCAGCTGTGCTTTCCATGGATTCTGCAGTGGTTACTTGATTTACTGTAGTCTCATATGAAGTTGGAGCAGATGTGGTGATTATTACAGATGTAGCTGATGTTGGAACTTCAGTGGTGAAGAGCATTTCTGCAGTAGTTGTTTGTTGAACTGTGGTCTCGACAGCAGTTGATGTTTCTGGTGCTACTGTTGTTGAGGACTCAGCTGTAGATGGCACTGAATCTGTCAGGATTTCAGTTGTGCTTATTAGATTTGTAGTCGAAGCTGGTAGTTCAGTTGTGCTCTCCGGAATCTCTGCAGTGGTTGTTTGCTGCACTGTAGTCTCTGTCATTGTGGATGTTTCTAGTGTTATTGTTGTTGGGTGTTCAGTTGTAGATAATACAGGACTTGTGGAGAATTCACTTGTGGTTATTAGAGGCACAGTTGATGTTGGAACTTCAGTGGTGCTCTCCTGTAGGTCTGCAGTGGTTGTTTGTTGAACTGTGGTCTTGACTGCTGTTGATGTTTCTGGAGTTATTGTTGTTGGGGGTTCAGTTGTAGATGATACTGGACTTGTGGCGAATTCACTTGTGGTTATGAGAGGCACAGTTGATGTTGGAACTTCAGTGGTGTTGTCAACGACTTCTCCTGTGGTTGTTTGCTGAACAGTGGTCTCGACTGCTTTTGATGTTTGTAGTGTTATTGTTGTTGGGGGTTCAGCTGTAGAACTTTCTGGGCTTGTGGGGAATTCACTTGTGGTTTTTAAATGCACAGTTGATTCTGGAACTTCGGTGGTGCTCTCCAGTACTTCTGCAGTTGTTGTTTGCTGCACTGTGGTTTCGGCTGTTGATGTTTCTGGTATAGTTGTTGGGGATTCAGCTGTAGATGGTAATGAACTTGTAATTAATTCAGTTGATGTTGGAAACTCAGCTGTGCTTTCCATGGATTCTGCAGTGGTTACTTGATTTACTGCAGTCTCATATGAAGTTGGAGCAGATGTGGTGATTATGACAGATGTAGCTGATGTTGGAACTTCAGTGGTGGAGAGCATTTCTGGAGTGGTTATTTGCTGAACTGTGGTCTCGACAGCAGTTGATGTTTCTGGTGTTACCGTTGTTGAGGGTTCAGTTGTAGTTGGTAATGAACTTGTGAGTAATTCAGTGGTTATTAGATGCAGAGTTGATGTTTGAACTTCAGTGGTGTTCTCCAGTACTTCCGCAGTGGTTGTTTGTTGAACTGTGGTCTCAACTGCTGTTGATGTTTCTGGTGTCACTGTTGTTGGGGGTTCAGTTGCGGATGGCACTGAACTTGTCAGAATTTCAGTTGTGGTTATTAGATTTGTAGTTGAAGCCGGTAGTTCAGTTGTGCTCTCTAGAATCTCTGCAGTGGTTGTTTGCTGCACTGTAGTCTTTGTCATTGTGGATGTTTCTAGTGTTACTGTTGTTGGGGGTTCAGTTGTAGATGATACTGGACTTGTGAGGAATTCAGTTGTGGTTATTAGAGGCACAGTTGATGTTGGAGCTTCTGTGGTGCTCTCCTGTATTTCTGCAGTGGTTATTTGCTGAACTGTAGTCTCTGTTTCTGGTGTAGTCTGATTTTCCATTGTTTCTGTGGTGGTTGCAAGTACTTTATCTGTGCTCATCTTGGACTCTGCAGTTGTCACTTGATTTGCTGCTGTCTCAAATGTTGTTGGAGCATAAGTGGTGAGGGATTCAGTTGTATTTGTTGCTAATTCAGTTGCATTTGTTGCTGTAAGTGAATATTGAATTTACATTAAATAGGATAAAATGTGACAATAACATAAGATGTATAGGTTTTCACGTACTGCATTGTATTGAAAGTATTAGAATACTAAAGTATTAGAATTGTTTCTAGTTTTAATAATATTTGAAGTAAGAAACCATCTAAAAAATATAGACTCACCAACTTCAATACTTGAAAGATTAATATCTAATGAGTTGGACGAATTCAAAGCTGTTTGTAGTGACATTACTGCATCTGTTGTGTTGGGTAGCACTGTCTGGTTTGCAAAAGACAGCATTGTGTCCACTCCTACAGAGCCAGACCTAATTAAAATAAAAACACCAAGAAAAAATCGAGTATAAAACTAATACTATAATATCAGTACAACTTATAATTCTTCCTACAAAAGTTGAGAAGGATTATCCATAATGTTAATAAATATCTTATTGAAAAATATTAATAATGAATATATTCTAAAGTGAATATTATTTCAAAATGTTACATGTTTTTATACTTTATTTGTTCTAGTACATATGTTTTTTGTTCTAATACATAAAAAACATTCAACATAATGGCAGAGAGAGAGAGAGAGAGTAAAGATAAAATGTAATCATTTGTTAGAGGCTACGAGGTTTAAAAAAACTACTTACCAAAAGCTGGTGATGATGCATCCTAGGTAGCTTAATGGGTATTTTAGCTGGAACACTCTGTTTAGCTGAAAAATACATGACCCATATAATGTTATTAACTTTTAAACAGAAATACGCAACAGCCTTAATAAAAAAGTGGTAAGTAAATGAAAAGTGTTTCAATACCTCTGCTGTTACACTGCTTGCCAGGGTCTGATATTCATTAGAGTTTGGATCATTGTATGCTGGGAGGAAGATGCGAACCATCCTGAAGCGTAGATAAAGATACCCCTCATGGTTTCTTGCAATATTTGCTGTTGTAGTTGCAGCAGAGTTTGTGTGCTGTTTATTTGTAGTTGTAATTGGAAGTAAAGCTGATAGTTGCTCAGTTGTGATGAAAGTTGATGTTTGTTCTGTGGTAATTACAGATGATTGTGTGATGGTTGTTTTTTCAAGAGTAGAAACTAATGTTGCAGTTGTTGATGGTACAGCTATAGTTGATACAGAACTTGATAGTTTAATTGCTGTTGGAAATGTAATTGAATATTCCTGAGTTGGGATATGATCTTTCAGTGGAGTATATAGAGTTGAATCAACTAGTTCTGTAGTTGATGTTGTAGTAGTTGTTTCCTGCACTGTATTCTCAAGTGGTTTTGCTGCTGGTGTTGTGGATTCAGTAGTGGTTGTTTCAGAACTTATTGATTGTTCCCTATATGTTGTAGACATGTCAGGTGAGGTGGTTGTAGGCTGAGTTTTTGCTTCCTCTGTACTTGACGTTGGAATTTCAGTGGTGCTCTCAAATAATGCTTCAGTGACTGTTTCCTTTACTGTTATTTCAGTTGTTGTTGATGTTTTTGGTTGCTCAGTTGTAGATTGTCCAGAAATTATGAGAAAATCACCTGTTGTAGGGATATCAGGGATATTATATTGGGATGACATTACTTGCTCTGTGGCTGTTGTACCAGAAGTGTTGTTTATAAATGATTCCTTGGTGGTCATTTCCTGCACTGTAGTCTCATGCGCTGTTGGTAATGTATATTCAGTTGTGTTTGGCTCAAAACTTGCAGCGGTAATGGTCAGCAAAGCTGATTGCTGCTCAGTTGCCATGAAGGCAATGCTTGAGGAGGTTGTAGGTAGTCTTGATGCTGGAACCTCAGTGGTGTTCTTCAGTACTTCTGCAGTGGTTGTTTGCTGCATTATAGTCTCAATCCGTCTTGATGTTTCTGGTGCTATTGTTGTTGCGAGTTCAGTTGTTGGTGAACCAGAGCTTGGGAGAAATTCAGTTGTGGTTATTAGATGTGTAGTTGTTGGTGGAGCTTCAGTGGTTCCTTCCTGTACACCTGCAGTGGTTGTTTGCTGCATTGTAGTCTCAATCGCTGTTGATGTTTTTGGTGTTTTTGTTGTTGGGGGTTCTATTGTTGGTGATCCAGAACTTGGGAGGAATTCATTTGTGGTTAATGACAGCGTAATTGATGTTGGAACCTCAGTGGTGCTCTCCAGTACTTCTGCAGTGGTTATTTGCTGCACTGTAGTCTCAATCACTCTTGATGTTTCTGGTGCTGTTGTTGTTGCGAGTTCAATTGTTGGTGAACCAGAACTTTGGAGAAATTCATTTGTGGTTATTAGATGTCTAGTTGATGGTGGAGCTTCAGTGGTTCCTTCCTGTACGCCTGCAGTGGTTGTTTGCTGCAATGTAGTCTTGATCACAGTTGAAGTTTCTGGTGCTTTTGTTGTTGGGGGTTCAGTTGTTGATGGTCCAGAACTTGGGATGAATTCAGTTGAGGTTATTAGAAGTGTAGTTGTTGCTGGAGTTTCAGTGGTACTCTCCTGTACTTCTGCACTTGCTGTTTGCTGCACAGTAGTCTCAGTTGGAGTAGTTATTTTAAATGTCACAACTTCAACTGAAGATGATGTTTGGTCTTGTATTGTTGGCACATTTGCTGAGATTGTAGTAAATGTTGGCTGCGTTGTTGTTGAACGTTGAACTTTGTCTGTGTTGATCATGGACTCAGTGGTCGCTTGATTTACTGCTGACTCAGTTGATGTTGAAATAGAAGTGGTGAGGGCTTCAGTTGTATTCGTGACAAGTGCAGCTGGAAGTAAATGTTGAAGTGACATTGTTGCATAAAACATTTTTATAATTGTACATTTTATAAACATTTACATTTCTAATTTGATACTTTGTGCTGTTTAGGAGAATACATGTATGCAAAGTAAAAGATCCAGACTTACAAATTTCAATAGATGATAGACTAATGTTTAAGAGGTTGGATGTATTCAAAGCTTCATGCAGTGACACCAGTGCATCTGTTGTGTTGGGCATCAGTGTCTGATTTGTAAAAGTCAGTTCAGAATCTACTCCTATAGAGCCAGGCCTGATGATAAAAGAAATGACAAGAATGTTGACAATGAAATGTCTATATAGTACCACTAGAACCTCTCTACAAAAGTCAATAAGCCATCCAATAATGTGATTAGAAGCTTACCAAAAGCCAATGATGGCACATCCTAGGTAGAATAATGGGTATTTTAGCTTGTATACTGCATTTAACTGAAAAATAAAACAATTTCAGATAGAAATCATTAGTGAGGTCCATAAATAAAAATGTAAAAAGTATTTTCAATAATGTTTCAGTACCTCTGTGATCACACTGCTTGCCAGAGTCTGATACTCCTTAGAGTTTGGATCATTGTATGCTGGGAGGAATACGCGAGCCATCTTGAAGCGTAGAGACAGATAACCCTCATTTTCTCTTGCAGCTGATGTTTCTGTTGTTGTTGTTGTTGTTGTTGTTGTTGTTGTTGTTGTTGTTGTTGTTGTTGTTGGGGTTTGAATTGTAGGTGGCAGAGGACTAGTGAGGAGTTCAACTGCTGTTGGGAGTGATGTTGATTGCTGTTGAATTGTTGTTGTTAAATGTAGTTCAATAGTTGGAACAGCAGTGGTGCTTACAACTGATTCCTCAGTGGTTGTCTCCTGCAGTGTAGTGTAAAGGGTTTTTGATGTTGTGGATTCAGTTTCTTTAAGACTTGTGAGGGATTCACTTATGGTTGTCCATGAAGCTGGTTGCTGTTCATTTGTTGTAAAGTTTTCCTGTGGTGTTGTTGCATGCAAAGCGGTTTCTTGCTCTGTAGCTGAAGTTGGAATTGGAGTTGGATTTTCAATAGAACCCGTTGTTTGTTTGTTGGTCGTAGTTTCCATGGCTGACTCAAGTGTTGAAGACTCTGTTGTAACGTGAACATGACTTTGTAGGAGATTGTTTGTAGTTAACAGGTGTGTAGATGATGAAGGTATTTCAGTGGTGCTCTCCTGTACTTCTGAAGTGGTTGTTTGTTGAACTGTATACTCAGTCGATGTGGATGTGTCTGGTGTTAATGTTGTTAAGGTTTCAGTGGCAGATGGTAATGAACTTGTGAGTAATTCAGTGGTGGTTATTAGATGCATGGTGGATTCTGGAACTTCAGTGGTGCTCTCCTGCAGGTCTGCAGTGGTTGTTTGTTGAACTGTGGTCTCGACTGCTGTTGATGTTTCTGGTACTATTGTTGTTGAGGGTTCAGCTGTAGATGGTAATGAGCTTGTAATTAATTCAGTTGATATTGGAGCCTCAGCTGTACTTTCCATGGATTCTGCAGTGGTTACTTGATTTACTGCAGTCTCATATGAAGTTGAGGCAGACGTGGTGATTATTACAGATGTAGTTGATGTTGGAACTTCAGTGGTGGAGAGCGTTTCTGCAGTGATTGTTTGTTCAACTGTGGTCTCAGTCACTGTTGATGTTTCTGGTGCTACTGTTGTTGAGGGCTCAGCTGTAGATGGCAGTGAACTTGTCAGGATTTCAGTTGTGGTTATTAGATTTGTAGTTGAAGCTGGTAGTTCAGTTGTGCTCTCCAGAATCTCTGCAGTGGTTGTTTGCTGCTCCTTAGTCTCTGTCATTGTGAATGTTTCTAGTGTTATTGTTGTTGGGGGTTCAGTTGTAGATGAGACTGGACTTGTGAGGAATTCAGTGGTGGTTGTTAGATGCAGAGTTGATGCTGGAACTTCAGTATTGCTCTCCTGTACTTCTGCAGTGGTTGTTTGCTGAACTGTGGTTTCGAATGCTGTTGATGTTTCTGGCGTTATTGTTGTTAAGTGTTCAGTTGGAGAATGTTCTGGGCTTGTGAGGAATTCGCTTGTGGTAATTAGATTCACAGTTGAAGTTGGAACTTCTGTGGTGTTCTCACTGACATCTCCTGTGGTTGTTTGCTGAATTGTGGTCTGGATTGCTCTTGGTGTTTCTGAGGTTAATGTTGTTAAGGATTCAACTGTAGATTGTTCTGGATTAATGAGTAATTCAGTGGTGGTTATTAGATGCATGGTTGATTCTGGAACTTCAGTGGTGCTCTCCTGTAGGTCTGCAGTGGTTGTTTGTTGAACTGTGGTCTTGACTGCTGTTGATGTTTCTGGTACTATTGTTGGGGGTTCAGTTGTAGATGGCAGTGAACTTGTCAGGATTTCAGTCGCGGTTATTAGATTTGTAGTTGAAGCTGGTAGTTCATTTGTGCTCTCCAGAATCTCTGCAGTGGTTGTTTGCTGCACGGTAGTCATTGTTGATGTTTCTGGTGCTATTGTTGTTGGGGGTTCAGTTGTAGAATGTACTGGGTTTGTGAGTAATTCAGTGGTTGTTATTAGATTCACAGTTGAGATTGGAAATTCTGTGGTGCTCTCATTGACTTCTCCCATTGTTGTTTGCTGAATTGTGGTCTGGATTGCTATTGGTGTTTCTGGTGCTTTTGTTATTGGGGGTTCAGTTGTTAATGATATTGGACTTGTGAGGAATTCACTTGTGGTTATTAGATGCACAGTTGTAGCTGGGACTTCTGTAGTGTTCTCCAGTGCTTCTGTAGTTGTTGATTGCTGAACTGTGGGCTCAACTGTTATTGATGCTTCTTGTGCTATTGTTGTTGGGGGTTCAGCTGTAGAAGGTAATGAACTTGTGAGTAATTCAGTGGTGGTTATTAGATGCACAATTGATGCTGGAACTTCAGTGGAAGTCTCCAGTAATTCTGCAGTTGTTGTTTCCTGAACTGTGGTCTTGATTGCTGTTGATGTTTTTTGTGTTAATGTTCTTAGGGGTTCAGTTGTAATTGGCGCAGGACTCGTTAGGAATTCATTTGTTGTTATTAGATCTGTAGTTGATGTTGGAACTTCAGCGGTATTCTCTACTAGTGCAGCAGTGACTGTTTCCTTCACTTTATCTTCTATTGTTGTTGTTGCTGATGTTGTTTGGAATTCAGTAGCTAGTACAGTTTCTTTTACTGTAGTCTCAAAGAAATTTGTAGATGTTGACTGAGTCGTAAGAATTTCATCTGGATGTCCATGAGTTGATACTGACTGTTTCTCAGTTGTTGTTTGGACATTATCTAACACGGCTGTTAATTGTCCTGTAGTTAGTTGCATGTCAGTTGAGCTTATCACTGAATTTTCTGTACTTACTTTATCTTCTGTAGTCTCAAAAGCATTTGTAGGTGTGGAGTTTGCTGAGGTTGGGGTTTTAGTTATCACACGTGTTGTGACTAGTTCCTCTGAATTTGTTCCAAAAGTTGAAATTAGTTGATCAATTGTCACTTGCCTATCAACTGAGCTTGTTACTTGTTTTGTAGATGGTGAAGGATCTTCACTGGTAAGTACAGTAGAATTAGTAGAAGCTGGTTCTAAAGTTAACAGGAATTCAGTTTCATTTGTTGATAGTAAAGTTGATAGTTGTTTAAAAGTTGTAGGACCAGCCGGTGAATTGGTTTTGAGGAGATTTGATAATTGCTCTGGATTTGATGGCATGTCAGTGGTGCTTATCTGTGAATTTCCTGTGGTTGCCTTATCTTGTGTTGTCTCAGTTGGATTTGTAGGTGTGAAAGGTGATGTTGAGGTTTCAGCTGTATTTGTCAAAGGGCCTGTAAGTAGACCAGCTTGAACAGTTCCACGAGTTGAAACTGATTGTTGTTCAGTTGTTACTGGCTCATGAACTGAGCTTGTTGTTACTTGGTCTGTAGTTAATGGTGGGCCCTCGCTTGTATTTATCCTTAAATCTGTAGAGTTTTTTTCCTCCAAGAGAGCCTCAATTATTTCAGTTGTTTTTAATGCTGTAAACTGCTCAGCTTCAACTGAGATGCCATGCATAATTGCTGTTATGTGTTTTGCAGCTGATGGTGTAACTTCAGCAGTGCTTATTTCTGATTCATTCAATTTGTCTGTGGTTTCAGTTGATGTTATTGGAACATCAGTTGCACTTTTCAATCGTATCATAGATGTCGACTGCTGCTCAGTTGCTATGGGCACATCTTTTGAAGTGCTTATATGTGAAAATAGTGTTGATTGTTCTGTAGCTGATGTTGGAATTTCAGTGGTGTTTTCCCCTAATTCACCAGTAGTTGTTTCCTGCACAACTACTTCCCCTACTGTTGCTGGTGATTCAGCTGTACTTGTTAAGGAACTGGTGTCTGAAGCTGTATCATTCACTGCTGTTCCATTAACTGTTGTGCTTGTCATATTTGATTGGTTGGTTTCCAGAGAAGTTGGACTTGCTGTATCTGTAGTGCTGTCGGTTGACTGTACACTTGACATCGGCACTGTGAAACATTTAACTTACTTATTATTGTGAAGTAACAATTGTTTGTAGCTTCTATGGTAATGTTAAACATTTATTTTGCTGTTAGCACCAATAAAATGTTTATTGTTTGGAATATGTTGATTGACTTTACCTGTAAAGCATACCAAAACTACAAACCATGTTTTTCTCATTTTGTTTTTGGTTTGATACCTATGAATGGGGAAAAAGACAGTTAGTGGAACATTGTAGGAATTCAGACTGAAACCCAGTTGCTTAAGTGTATATTGATGAAAATTGTATGAAAAACTCCTGAATTCCAGCCTCAAAAAAGCAGTATTTAATGGCTTTTACATAAATATTTTTATTATATTAAAAAAGATTGTTGGACATTTGGATAAATCAACAAGCGGTGACCTAAGAAAGGCAGAAAAAGTTATGTTGAGGCATTCCTACACCATGACTATTGGTTACAGTCCTAGGTCAGTTTTCATTAGAAAGGGTTACTTTCCTCACTGAGGTGAGATTTCAGTCATGTTAAGGGCATACTCAAAAAAGATAAATGATAATGACTTATCCATAAAACAGCTACTACACATATGAGTAAATATGTTTTATACCTAGCAGAGACAGTTCATGTGGGGATTGCAATTAAATTAATGTAGCCATGAGATAATAATACTCTTGTCACTTGTTTCATTTTATGTTCACATGATAAATATACTGTTATGTATTAAATGGTGATGTGTGTATTAACCATCTTTACAACGGAGCAATATCAGAATAAATGCAAACAATCAACATATAATTGTAATAAGAAAAAATGGAATTTAATGTTTTCAGGTCATAGCACAGATTTAGTTTAATTCATCCACGGCACTCTGGATATAACTCCAATAAATGACAAAATAAATCATGCATTGAAGAACAGCTACGATAGTGAGCATCAATTAGAAAAGATCTATTAAAAATATTTGTAAAACTAGTTTTTAAAAAAGAAAAAATGTGAGCTCCCTTCTTGATTAATAAATCTGTTGTTTTGTTATTCTGACTGTAACTGTACAGCGTCCTTGAGCTTGGGAAAGGCGCTATATAAAATAAACGTATTATTAACCAAAAACAAATTAAAATAGTTTTGGCTCCCCCTGCTGTTTCATTCATGCTATGAATCAGTAGGCGGGTACACTGTCTACAGGGACGTACACCAGCGGTACCCAACCTTTATTTCGTCACGGACCGGTTTAATATCAGAAACTATTTTCACGGCCCGGCCTTTAAGGAGTGGCAGATAAATATACATATGCGTATATATACAAATCAATGATACGCATAAAAATTGGGATACTTTAAAAATATAATAATCGGGTATCTTTAAAATATAGTAATAAACGTAAATCCAATACGCACTCGCAGCTTTATTAACAAGAGTGAGTCATAGACTAAGGATCCCGGTCATTTTTCAAAATAAAACATCGTTTAGACTCTGATAGTAAATAAAACGGAAATACTGTAATTTTTTTTTATTTTTTCTGTGCAGCCCGCGGCGGCCCGGGGGTTGGGGACCACTGACGTACGGTTTAATCATGTTTCAGAGACAGGCAAAGGCAGCGTTTGAAGTCGTGCCCGAGGCATTTTTGCGAATGACATGCTGTACGTAATTGCATGCTGCCAAGGCCCACTGTTAGCTCTCAGCCCTATTTTGGTGGCCTTCTTGGAATTTACCAACTTTAAAACGTCACAATTCCATCACTCAGTTATTATTATTTGCGGTTGGACTCATTTCAAGTTTAAGACTCTGAAGTTTAATGAACCAGAGAAGTAAGGTATGTAAACTTATTTTCAAATAACACAAGATGGAATGCCAGATTTTAGATTAGGCTTGTGTCAAACATCTTTGAATTCAGCCGTGTTTTATCGTCCCTCACAATGGAATTTTTCTTCTGACACTGAAAACCCACAACCGCGGGTCTCGTCAACTTATAATTTGAGCTCAAATTAATACAAATTGAATGTTCTATATGGCTTTTATATTTTTTACCACAGAATAAATCAATAACCACTTCAACGCCGCTTTTCCCCCTTTCATTCTGTACAAAAGGCTCAAACAATAAGAACTCCCGGCCCGGTGGCATGCCTGCCGTAGATTGCATCCCCCTAAGTTTCACACATATAGCTACGGAACAGACAGAATAAATAGGGGATGC
>JBBIGB010305390.1:0-11166 GCA_037577075.1 Alestopetersius hilgendorfi | reverse complement strand
ATTAAATAAAAGTCCAGTCAAATATAGGCCTGTATAGTTTGGTAAGGCTTTACAATAAGATGCCATTCATTTACACATGCCTTCATGTGTTATCTAAGTTTATAAATAAGAAGAGTGTGTTATTCAGTCATTTTTGTTTAATTGTTGTTTGTTATTAATAAAAATAGCTTGTTCATGTTTTTGTGTTTTGCTTTGGTACCGAAAATGGTACCAAGAACCGTGGATTTTCACTGGTATTGGTACCGAATACTGAAATTTTGGTACCGTGACAACCCTACTTTTGAATCACCATTATCCAAGTCCAATTATGTTGCAGATTAAGAAGTAAAATGGTTCTAATTACATTAGTGCAATGCAACTTTTCATGTTTCAGATAATAATAGTAGTAGACGGCTGTAAAACAAATACACTAATAAATAAATCGATCCAGAAGGATGAACACAACTGAGAGTATTTCTGAAATGTAGGAAAAAGGCTGTAGTACATCAAGAATGAAGTGCAAATTCTGAACAAATACCTCAAATCTTAAGGCAGATTGTTCCCAAATACAGAATATTTGATGTTACTAAAATAATACAACAGCTATAACTTCCTTTCGTGTGTTTATAATATATACATTTAGATTGTTATTGTACGTATTGCATATTTTTGCTCCACGTAATGCAATAAAATAATGTAGAATATTATGCGGTAGAAGAAATCTGTTAAGAACTGAATGCCCTGATGTTGTTCTAGATGTAACTGTTTCTCTTTGGTTCTTCAGCATACCATGCAATACTAAACCAGCCTGTAAAGACAGTGAGGGAGATTCTGGTGAAGCAGACAGCTCATATGCTGGCCTGCTACAGGAAGAACTGCGGCAGCCCCTCTGCAGCCAGTCAGGTTCGACAAATACTACACAAGCATGTTCTCAGAGACGAAAAGAGAACAAATGTATTTAAATGAAAACGTTTCCTTGTTCCTTCCTTTTCGTATCCTGTTCTGGTCTGTAGCTGATCCTGCCTGATGCTATGAAGGTGTTCCCGGTGTACATGAACAGTTTGATGAAGACACCAGCTCTGGTGGGCAGTGCTGAACTCTCTACAGATGACAGAGCTTTCCACAGACTCAGCATCATGTCTATGGGAGTGGAGGAGACCCAGCTCCTATATTACCCACGCCTCATCCCAGTGGTGAGAACACACTCTCATTCCAAGTGCAGATAGTAACTAGTTCAAGACAAATTTAAAAAGTTACTATTTAAAAGTTACTAAGTACCATTTAAGTTACTAGTATTTTATTGCTGTTGTACTACCTTATTTTAAGCTGCATTAGCTTCAAACTGTCAGTCAATGTAGACAACAAGTTCTTTGAATTTACTAAACCACTGAAAATGTGATGTCTCATTGGGTAGATGCTGAATTCTATACACTGACGTTTGAAACTTTTGAAGAGTATGAGATATTTGAGTTGGAAAATTTAGTATAGAAATTGACTTTGAAACGACAACCATTGCAGTTTTGCAGAACATGTGACACAGATATTAGAGAATGTTTTTGCCAAAACTGTGTTTGAGGTTTAATGCAAACTGAACTTTGGAGCTGTTTTGTAAACAAGCCATTCCAATTTCATTTTCTTCTTCTAAAATCCACTGGACTGTTAAAAGAACACAGATTCTTCAATCTGGGATAGAACAAACAGCATAATACCTTTATTTAATGAAGTCTTTTAATTGTACTACAGGAAAAAATCTTCTCTTTTATATCAGATCCTGTCTTTTATATCAGAAACCGGCAGCTTCCCAATTGCATCTCTTATAAGTGCTTTGCGTTAAAACCTTTTGTTGTGTTTTAAGTAGCCAGTTTTTTTCTCTGTAGAGGTAGCCGTCTGCTACAGCGAAAGTATTCACTGAACTGTTCTTTTAATCAGCCTTATTAGTGTGTTTGGTCAAATTACTCTCATTGTTTGTTTCAGCACTCCATGGACGTGGCGAGTGATGCAGTGCCGGCTGCAGTGCGCTGCTCTGAGGAGCGTCTGAGTGAGACAGGAGCATTCCTGCTGGAGAATGGCCAGACACTGTTCCTGTGGCTGGGTCCAGCCTGTCCTCCTGACCTCATCCAGAGCCTCTTCAACGTGCCTTCGCTGGCCCACCTCAGTTCTGACATGGTAAGAGACTGCAAACACTCATCACACCCTGATAATCGGGTACATTTAAAGTATCCTATTAAATTGATGACATATTCCTTATTTATTGAATTATTTATTTTAACTAGTTATCCAGTATTTATTTCTATTCACTGTGTTTATCTGTATCTGCTGTGAAACTAATATAAAAGATACATACTTATGAGAATAATGAATGAACATAGTTTGAGGTTAAGAATAGTTTATTAATAGTTTATTTAGTAAATAAACAATAACACTCATGTTAATATGATCAGATCTAATATTGTGTAGGTCTTGTGCTGCCAAAACAGTTCTTATAAGTTGAGACACCATGAATCTGGACTACTCCCACAGATGTTCAATAAGATTGAACTCTTTGGAATTTGGGAAGCAATGAGGCGGTGTTCTTAGTCTGCAACAATGTTTAGGTTGGTGGTACAGGTTAAATTAACACCCACATGAATGCCGGGTTTCCCAGCAAAGGTGCCCAAAGCACCACACTACATCCCTGTTTTGCCTTTTGTCGGTAGTGAACCCAGGTGCCACCTCTGCCACAGGTTAATGACACACACCTGGTGTTCCACATGATGTAAAAGCAAATGTGATTCATCGGACCATACTGAGCAAGCGAGAGTCCACACTGTCGTAGCCAGCATAAACTTTTTCAGCAGTTTGTTTCCTCCCCATGCACATCATGCTTTGAGAGTGATGACCTTGTCGCCGGTTCACCGGTTATCTCTTCTTGGACTACTGTTGGTATGTACTTATCATTGCAAAGTGGGAACACCTCAGAGGACCAGCCATTTTGGAGATGCTCTGACCCAGTCATCACAGTTTGGCTCTTGTCAAAGTCACTCAGATCCTTATGCTTGCTCACTTTTCCTGCTTCCAAAACATCAACTTCAAGAACTGACTGTTCATTTGCTGTATGATAATCCCACCCCTCGACAGGTGCTATTTTACCAAAATAATCATTGTAACTTTACCTGTCCAGTATTGAGTAGCCCTTTATAGAGCTGTTCAAAATCTCAGTTTCTTATACATGACATGAAATTGTGTGGTTTCATTTATTTATTTTTTTGTTATTGCAGACTTCATTGCCAGAGCTGGATACTCCCCACTCTAAGAAGCTTCGCTCCATTATCTCTGCCATTTCTCAGCGGCGGCCCAACTCCATGAAGGTACAGCGATAAATTTATAGTAAAATGACGATACAATTTAGACAACCAAGTGAAGATAAAAGCTTTAATAGTTTTAATGAACTGTTTGTAACTGTCTGTAAAGAAATGCTGAACTCTGAAATTGGGGCAGCTGGTGGCCTAGTGGTTAGGGTGTTGCCCATGCAATCAGAATTGCAAGATTGCTAGTCACTGAGGTACCCATGAGCAAGGTACCCCGCCACCTCTCATTGGTGGCAGCCCCCTGCTTCACTTGGTGCATGGGTTAAAATGCAGAGAACGAATTTTGCACTCTTCATACTGTGTGCTGGCCTGTGGTGTGTCCATGTGTGGCTGTAAGGGGCCACTTTATTTTATTACTTAGGAGTTACTCATTATTATCAGTTATGGAAAATGCTGGGTCTGCATCTGCGTAATTATTCTGGCTGATCTTCTGTGGTAGGTCTTCACTACTGTCTTTTGCTTGCAGATGGTGATTGTGAAGCCAAAGGACAGATCGGAGATTCTATTCCGCCAAAATCTAGTAGAGGATAAAGGTCTACATGGAGGAGCATCGTACATGGACTTCCTGTGTTTCGTCCATCGTGAGATCAGGCAGCTTCTCACCTAACACACAGGCATGTTTAAGCAGAGAAAGTGTGTTTGAGACAGCACAGATCTTGAACTTTGTTCTGTTCTCAGAGCTGCCTTTGGATGACCATACTACACCTCCAGGACTTCAAGTACACATCTGTCAAATTCAGCTGAAAAGCATTCCTTTCCTATCTTTTTGTACTCTTTCTTTCTGTAACATTTATTTTGACTTTGTCTTCATCATTATAGTGCCATTTCTGCTGCATTTTGTACAAACGTTCAATCAGCAGCATTAAAATAGTAGAACCAAAAAATAACATACAGTATAAAGCGTATCTTTTAGAAGAGGTTTGTCCTTCCGTTCTTATGGAATATGACTGCTTTACAAGGTGGCCAGAAAAAGTTCAGCAAATGAAAATCTGCCTTAATTTTTGTTTTGGTACTTCTCTAGAAGTGTACTGTATATTTTATTACAAATTGAGACATATTCAAATGACTATGGTTTGTTTGCAACCATACCTCAGGTATCCCATGTACTTCACCTTTGTAGAGCATAGGTAGACATGTACATATACCGTGTACCTGCTTATAGTAGCTCCAACCTAGATGGATGTTGATTTTGATTCAGGATTTGGTGGTTGAGACGAGGACGCCGTGCCACATACATTTCAGTTCAAAGCCTTTATAACATTGAATTAAAAGTACATTCTTCCTTTGACTGGTGTTGTTTCTGCTGTGCTGAGATCACTCTAACCATCAAATGAACTGTAATCACATCACTGAGGAATCTTGTTTAATTAATCAAATCTAAATACAGACTTAAGTGAAATGAGGTATAACTTTTCAAATGTTCCACATTATTCTACTGGAAAAAAAACTAAATGTGATAAAAACATGCATCTAAATGAGTTTGTCCATCTGGCTGAAAAAGCAGCAGGAGAATTTTACCAACTAACCACTGCTTATTGCAGGAAAACAATCTTTTAAACTGATTTTTACATCAAGAAATGGAGATTTTGATGATTAATGAACACTTTATATACCACAGAACACTGAAGCATAGGAGACAGATGTGTTTTGTTTGTCAGAGACACCATAACAGAACAAAGCATGTACATTCGGAGCTGTTTATTGAATCTATGCCACAAAATGCCTCTGTCGTCTAGTACCATAGGGACATGTGATATGCACAGAGAGCACTAGATCAGCTTCATTCAATACTACCCCCCACTAAGGGCCAATCACGAGCAAAGTGAAGCGCTCAGCTTCATTCAAAAAACATGCAACTGCCAGTCCTTCACACACTATCCCTACAGGAATTCCCATGTTCAGTATCTCCGTCTCTACAGCATATGTGCTATGACATCATGTTTCCGAAGGCAGCTGGAAGAATGTTATAAGAAAGTAGATTTAAAACAAATATTTAACAGTTTCCAAACCTAAATAAGCTCACCATTTATCTTTAACTTAACGGTTTTGGACCTTCGATGCAATTTGCATGTACATCATGTCACCCCTAGGTGGCACCAAGTCAATATCCCATCTCAGTCTTGTGAACTGTCAATTTGCTTAAAGAGTGAAGGGTGTTAAATGTGTGCCCCTTTAATCCTCAGAAAACAATAATTAAACAAGAACAGAGCTGCTACTTACTTCATTAAACATTTCTCCTGTCTACCAACAAATCAGGAAAATATATAACTTAAATATGGAACAAAGTATCACAAAGGTGTAGATTTGTTTACATTTTAGGTGCAAATGTGATCAGTGCATGAATAAAACAAATGGCAAAAGAACCATAGAAGATTACAGAGCAGTTTTATGCAAAACAGATTTTTTTTCACAGAAGAATCAAGAGCAAGAAAATAAAATATGCTGCTGGTGGTAACTGTAGTTCGCAGCCGTCGCAAATGTTGCCTTTGGACTCCAAATGCTCTTGGATGCAACTGGGTGACGGAAAGCATACATCTGCTACCCAGCAAGCTTGCTGCTCAGGCTGCGGAACAGCCAATCGCAGCCCTGTGTCTTTGATTTAGACAGTGGAAGCTAATCAGTACTAATGCCGGAAAACAGGCGGAATGAAAGAGAAAAAAGCAGACTGAGGAGGAGGGGGAGGAATGAATCTGCCTTGGAACAACATAAAAGGGACGACATGAAAGGAGGCTTCAAACTTCATAGAAAGTATGTAATGAAAGAGCCATGTAATGTTCATGGGCTAGAAATTGTCATAAAAATGATAATGTACTTCTATTGGCATTCCCAACAACCTGAAAGAAACAACAACCTGAATCGTTTTTACAGAACCTCTGACAGAATACACACATCAGCGCCGATCCTCTGACTCACCCTTAACAGACAGACAAATACTGATAAAATCATTTTCCACCACAAAATATATGAAACAGCCTCAAACCAAATTCTGCAGCGCTGAAAACCAAATAGTGTTTGAGTTCTAGGAAAATAAATGCTAGCTGTAAAACCGTTGCTCTGAGAACAGCGACACAGTGCCTGAAAACATACATGTAAACATAACAGCATGTGATTTTCTTTAAATATAGGACTTTAGATATATACATATAAGCAGCATAATTCTGACAGTATTATTCCTATAATAAATCTATAACACTCCATGTGCTTGTAGCTTCCAAACCCGACTCAGCATATGAAAACAAGCCTGGAATCTATTATTTCATATACATATTATTTATTATTTTGTTCTGGTTGGCAAATAAACGTGAACAGAAGTCGAAAACCTCTTTATATCTATATTAAATACATTTAAAAAATTATACAGAATCTCTTTCTCATATCTCTGGATATTTATTCTGACTTCTGGCTGGAACTTCTGCAGTGTCATCCTGGAATGTTTCTGTAGGATCTGATGTATGTCGTCACAGCTTGCATAAGTGGAAGTTCATAAGGGTTGATCAAAAAAGTAGCAAAGAAACTTAAAGGTACTCATTCACTAGAAAGCTTCGAAATGGTCACATTTATAGTTAAAGGAAGAATAGCTCTAGTAAGGACACCCCGAACCTGTATCCTCATGCACTGTGTTTACAAAAACATGCTATGCTTAGAGTCAAACTGGCTAAGGCTAATCCTATACTGACTTCTCAGCTTCATCCTGGAGACAGAAATAAAAGCTATTTCTGTTTATCGTCTTTATGCAACTCGTGCAATCTAGTGTCAGAAAAAAGGCAGCTGGTTTAAATGTGTTAGGATGATAATAATCGGGACATTTAAGGGGACCTATGGAATTTTACTTCATGCAGTTTGTAAACAAGTTTCAAAATGTAGCCTTCACTACCCAGTCAACACTTTCCCCATTTTAATTTCACTGATTTTGTGACAGAAAGCATTAACACACACTGTATGGACAAAAGTATTTGGACACACCTTCCAGGGAAAGGCTGTCTTAATGTTTCAGCATTCAGTTTGGACAACATAATTATGCTTCCAACTTTGTGGACACAGTTTGAGGAAGAACCGTTTCTATTCCAGCATGACTGTGCCCCAGTGCACAAAGTAAGCTCCAGAAAGACATGGTAGATGGGTTCGGTGTGAATGACCTGACCTCAGCCTCATCCTACAATTTTGGGATGAACTGCAACAGTGACTGTGAGCCAGGCCTTCTCGTCCAACATCAGTGCCTGATCTCATAAATGCTCTGCAGAATGAAAAGGCACAAATTCCTACAGAAACTCCATAATCTTGTGGAAAGCCTTCCAAGAAGCGTGGAAGCTGTTATAGCTGCAAAGGGGGACCAATTCCATATTAAAGTTTCTGCATTTAATTGCAACGTCATTAAATTCTCAATATCAGGCGTCCCAATACTTTTGTCCATATTGTGTATATTTGCTCATTCAGCCTATAGGCGCTCTCGCTGTTATAAGGAGTGTTTTTGTCTGGACTGCTGTTTTTGAAGGAGACACAATACAGTGCAGCCAGTCAGAACAGAGGCCATTTACAGGCAAACATTAACAAAAACAGCCGGTTTCATCATAACGGAAAAGAGAGGCTGTAATATAATCATGTAAAACTGAAATGAACAAACAAAGTAAGGGAAAAATAGGATATGGACCCTTTAAAAGTAAGCCTTTCCAGCATGATCTGTCATTCAACAAAAAATGGAGCGTGTGATGTAGTGTTTGCACAGAATCCTTGAAAGTAATAACCTCCATTTTTAAAAATGAAGCCCTTTAACAGGGGCTGTAATGAGAGGAAACTGAATGTGCTTTGAGACTGAGAGAATGGTGTTTTATGGATTGACTGTGTGAGTTCCATTCAAATGCATTTGTCTTCATGAGGGGATCAGGGCGTGTGGAGCAGAAAGGTCCCGGTCGGAGCTGGCCAGCCACCAGTGACTTTTTTTTTTTTTTGTCCCTTCAGATATTAAATGACATTTTCAAAAAGCTGCATCGATCTCATGATGTTCTCGTCCTGCAGAGGACAGATAAGCACAGGTGAGACATTTCAACTTCGTATTTGAACTTGGTGCCACACGAGAGGATGGCTTCATAAAACAACAGGGCATTACATTTTAATAAGGCAACCCACAAGCCTGGTGTCAGCCAGTGAAGGTTTTTCACCCAGCGAGGGGCTCTAGCTGCTGGCTTCCAAACCCAACTACACACTGAACCACACCTGGAATCTGTTATTGTCTGTTTAAACTGTAGTTACATACATCTTTGAACATGAAACATTTCTTTCTCATATCTGTTTCACCGTTTGGTCCCTTTTTATTAGTACTGAGACAAATAATTTGGGGGAACCGTGCTTGACTTCAGTGAGCGATCATCCACTACCAATCACCTAGAACAGGCATGACCTAACAAAATGCAACTATAAACAAACAAAGCACAACAGTCATTACAGTATTAAGTATTATTACAAAACAGTGTTATTACAAACATCACAGTATTATTACAAAAAATCTTAACTTACATTTTGGCAGCAGTCTATAAATTCATCTATGGTGACAACTCCATCCTTATTTTTGTCCATTTTCTAAAACAAGACAAAAAATAAGCATTTTTACTCTCATCACAAAGTCATGCTACTTTGTCTGCATGGAGCTTCTTCCTCAGATCCACTTCCACACAAACAAGCTCTCGAATAAACCCCACAGAGCTGCAGCAGCGTGCGAACACTACAGCAATGAACAAATAGAAGAATTCTATTCATAAGAAAGACCATTTATCATTGAGAATGATATACTTGTCTATTCAATTGTAAAATATAACTGAGGTCATAATAAATATGCAACATACTGTCCCTGTAATTTCACTCTTAAAAATGAGGGTGTCAGAAAGGGTTCTCTGCCTGATGCCATAGAACCTTGTGTGGTTTCCTAAAGCAGAAAAAAACCCTTTGTGGGATCTTTCCTAAAGGGTGTCTGTTAATGTAAAATTATATTCCATGTACTTCTGTGGCATTTCCATTGATCCATTCATCATAAAATGCTCACACAGTATAAATTACAGCAGAAGTTCTCAAACGAAAACAAAAAAAGGAGGTAATATGAGAGCAACAATTCAATCATCTCACCTGGAAAAATATCTCCACGTGTTGCCTTGGAGTTTCCTCTCTGAGAATAGGATATGTGCATTTTCCCATCATGTCATATATGGCTTTCATGATGTCTAACATTTCCTGTGTGACAGAGATCATCAGAGGTTGGTTTCCAGTGTTCAAACGTTGACAATAGCTTTCCATAAATACGTTTCTTGCCGCTGAAATTAGGATACCTCTTTTGTTATATATCCATCTTTGTTAATATCATACAGGTTAAAAGCCCAGTTGAGTTTCTCCTGGACTGTCCCTCGGAGGAGAATAGACAAGCCCATTACGAAGTCCTGCATTCAGATTCAGACACAAAGACGAACAGAACAATTCAAGCCACTTTCAGTTACAGAAATAAATGGACACATACAGTTGCATCCAAACCTCTGGACCCTGTCAGACTAATTACATTTTAATTGAAAATAAATACACATCCTCTACTAAGAACATACCTCTGCATGTTCTGATGTACAACCATAATATAACTCATACAATAAGAAAAAGAAATGGCTGTTGCAAAAGTTATTAAATACATAAATATAAAATATAACACATTATACTATTTGTTTCTATTATGTTACAGTTGTAGAAAATGACATTTTATGTTGGCTCTCTATAGAGGGTGCGTACTTATTTTTCAAATCAACAAAGCATATAATTTGACCAAGGGGGTTTAAACGTTTGCATGCAACTGAAACTCATTCTATGCTTCACATAGTACAAAAAACTACAAAGGACTGCATGTTCTACTCCAGCAGGCCTGAAGACACACAAAAAGTGGACACGGTCACAAGTTTCTAGCTGGTAATTAAAGCATGATTGTTACTTTCATTTATTAAAAATGATAATGGCAATAGTCTCATTTTCCCTAATTGCCAACAGACTGGAGGCCATGCAAAGCATTGTTAATAAATAAAGCTTCAGATTCCATGTCTACTGTGTGGAGAACAGAGACACCTTCTCCCGGTCCAGAGAGCATGTTTTTATGTGGTGCTGTAACAAGTTTTATAGCTGCAATAAATGAGGCAGAAATATAAAGTTGGGCAGGTGCTCACAGAGCCAGAGTTTTCTCTGAAAAACAGGATCATTATGAGGCTGGGTACTCTAACTTCATAGCACGCTTTAGCTTGAAATATTAAACACTTAATAATAAATAGTTACTTACTTCAAAACTCACTGAGCCATTGTGGTCTGTGTCGAACGCAGTGAACAGAAAATGTGCATATGTGGATGCATCTGAAACAGTAAGCAAGACCAGCTTAATCAGTTAAAGCAGTGCAGTTTATAGACTATTGCCTCCGCTTTGTACTCGTGAACATTAAGGCCAGATTATACTTTGCTTATAGTTCACACAACAATACTATTGTTTAATTTAGCAGTGTTGACTGATAACAACAGCTTAGATAAATGCAACGTATCATCATTTGCTGGATAATTGACATTTTAAAAGCAGCTCTATTGCCTTAATATAATCTATTACCGTCAACGGAATGTTCAGTTGGATTTAAAAAATGTTCAGTTGAATGTTGTATAAATACAAAGGGGACTCTCAAAAATAAAGAATT
The DNA here is from genome assembly GCA_037577075.1 of Alestopetersius hilgendorfi. NCBI lineage: Eukaryota > Metazoa > Chordata > Actinopteri > Characiformes > Alestidae > Alestopetersius > Alestopetersius hilgendorfi. The sequence goes on along the minus strand of JBBIGB010305390.1, from coordinate 146 downwards.
GCCCAGTTTATTCAGATGTTAATGATATTCAGTGTTATTAATACAAATAAGAACTAAATAATGCTATACAAAGGTGAGAGAGAGAGAGAGAGAGAGAGAGAGAGAGAGAGAGAGAGAGAGAGAGAGAGAGAGAGAGAGAGAGAGAG
>JBBIGB010305381.1:0-11167 GCA_037577075.1 Alestopetersius hilgendorfi | reverse complement strand
TGAAAGTGTTCTGGGAGCACATCTGGGGGCATATTTAGGGTTTACACTATTAAAATAGGCATTTTAAGGCATTTTTGGACCAAAACACAACAATGCGGTTTTTCATTATAAGCGGGTGTAACCCCCGCGAATAACGGGGACTTACTCTACAAGTTTTCTTTCTAAGATGAGAGAATCTGTAACAGTGCAGGTCTGACTCCTATTAACTGGTTATTGGTGACCCAGAGTCAAACTGTCCAATTCTAATTCTAATTACATGTGGCTTTTAGTAGATTAATGAATAAAAATCTGACATTTTCTGGCTAATAAAGGAACTCAGGTGGTGAACATACTGTGTATTTGTCAGCATGAGATACGAGATAAGATAAACCTTTATTAGTCCCACAGGTGGGAAATTTGAAGTGTTACGGCAGAAAGTGGACAGAAAAAGGTAGAAGCAGCAAAAAGAATAAAAACTATAAAAACACAACAGTGCAGTATAAAAGTATACTATACACATAATAAAATAATATATGGACATTTGGGTATGTATGTAAATATAAATGTGTATATAAACCTATATAAGTGTAAGTATGTATATACAGTAAACCCCTTTACGCTCCAAGAACACCCGCATCTAGTGAAAAACCGCATTGTTGTGGTGTGGTTAAAAAACACCTAAAATGGCTATTTTTATAGAGTAAACTTTAAATATGCCCCTAAATATGCCTCCAAAACACTATAATTTCATTTTAAAAAGGTAATCCCATATCCATACTGTACAGTTTACACTGAACTGCTGTCTGCTGCAGTGCTAGAATGTAAATAGTGATGTTACCCCAGTACAGACTGGACTGGAATTCATGCAGTGTGTTTTCTTTGGCATGTGCTGTCGATTTTCTTTAATATCAACAGAGTATTGATATTAATACAGAAATCAATTCATTACATTTATACGCTCCACGGGGGAAATTCTGGACTGCAGCTGCGTTAAAGGGCAGCAGCCAATCAGCATCACAAAGAAATAAATAACGCTCTCGAAATGGCTACTTTCAAACCTCCCGCCTCTGAGTACAGCAGTATTTTACCATACTCAATGTTACAATGTTAGTAAATTATATTTTTCTTCATAATTTAGCACTAAAATGCATGAAAATGTATGTACTGCCATGAAAAAAGCTGTGAGGTCTGCCACGCTCCTCATGCTGGGTTGCTAAGCACCGCTCCCAAACACAAACAACCAGCACAAAGATGAGGGGTGTATTGGACGAGGCCAGGACGTCACAAGAGCAAAAAAAACAAAAACAAAAGTGGAGTATATCTGCAGTTTCCACGTTAGTGTTAGGTTTCAGCCAACAATTATTCTCTGAAAAATTCTGCGATGGCCAGAAACCGCGACTGCTGATCTGTGTTAAAGCGGCACCGAGACAGATTGCACATTGCTCACAGTAATCTTTCCTCCCAAAAATTACACGTTTCACCAGAAAACCACAAAAAAAGTTGAGTGTATTGAGTGCAGTTTTAGAAAATATTGAGTTGCATGCAAATATAGAAAATCTGTGTGTAAAACCTTTTGACTGGTAGTGTGTGTGTAAATGACAGGTGTGTGGCATCACTAAACCAGGGAACTGTGTTTGTCTCTCTTTGGCATGGCTGGGCTGGGCTGGGCTGGGCTGGGCTGAGGAGTGGATGGCATGCTCTGAAACGCTCTGAAAGTCATTTATCTTAAAAAAAAAAAAAAGCAGGACAATTTTCCTTGATATGGGCCCTTTAATAATGAAATGAGAGTAGGACTGAAGTTTTTTTTTCTGAGTTTAAACACAAACATGATTCATGATGAAATAAAAATCGACATAAAAGAATTAGACAAGCGTTTTGTTTTAGTTCCCAGAAGGCCCTGGGGCTTCGGAGGCCCTGAGGAGTTATAAAGTATTAAGCTGGAGATCTTTCTGTTCTTTTTGGGCTTAAAAAGTGCTCTGAAAGCCACCAGTCTTTAGAGCGTTACAGTAGGTTCAATAATTGCGGAGGAACAGGATGAATTCTTTGAAGCTCTGAAGCTCTGGGGAATGAAAATCTGTCTCTCTCCGGCTCTGCGAAGTGAAGGCGAGACCCGCTCGGACGAAACTGATCTCCACATCATCTCCCGCATCCATTCCGAGACGATGTCGCCCTCTTCCTCCCCTCGGACCCCCGCTATGAAATTCACTGGATTTGAGAGAATAGCCATCACTTTTTGAACCCCGCCATTTCATCTCTCTCCTAAAGGGTGTGAAACATGGAGCAATCTGCCGAGACCCCCTTGATTGGTGGATGGAGCTGCTTGACAGATGGACGTTTCGGGCTTCGGTGTCTCGGGGCGTCACTTTGGGGAGCAGCGGAGCGTCAAAAATGATGAGGCCGCAGCGTAACACTGAGCTCGTGCTCTGAGCTGTCCTTGAACAGTTCACTAGACTCACAGCTCTGGCAGGTCTAATACATTATATGGCCAAAAGTATGTGGACACCTGACCATAACTCCTCTTGTGGCCTGGTGGTCAGGGAGTAATTATCCCACACACTGCCTGCTGCTTCCCTTGGTCAATGGGTTAAATGGGTTACATGGTTTCAAATCAGAGAAAGAATTTCAACCTGTTCACACTGTGGACTGTGCTGTGGTGTGCTGTGCTGTGTTTACTGATTTTACTAATTGGATCTGCAAAATGAAATGATGCAGTAAAGGACAAGTGATTTTGTGATACTCTGCACTTTAGAACTTGGTAGTTTTGTAATGTGAGTTTGGTCTAGAGCTTCATGGCTGAGCTGTTGTTGGTTTAGATGCTTCCATTTCACAAATAATAGCTGACTGGGACCGGCCTAATGGGACAGAACTTTCATGAACGGACTTATGGGCATTTGAAGTGTCCCCTATGGAGACACTAAAATGATAATGAGTGTGTCCAAAATTGTGCACTTGCGTGAGTGCACTGGACTGCAGTGTGTAGTGCACACTGAGCTCTTCCCTCTGTAGTGCACACTGCTGTGGGTCAGTGCTGTCCTAAACGGAACATATTGCACTTAGCGGAAGTGATGGACGAACATTTGCTCGCGATTCTCCAGCCGCCAGAATATCTGCCGGTTTTACCGCAGAGTAGGTCAGTACAATAACTTTATTAACGTTACTTACATTTATACCAACCAGCTGCCTCCACTTGGCCTTGCATTTCACTGTTTGCCGCCATCATTCAACTCCCTTTGCTATGTTGTCAAAATGGCGCCCGTTTAGTGCAGAGTGTCCATCATTCTGCACAGCGTTTTCTGGCCGATTTCAGTGACCATCCGAGTTCTTTCAGTGCACTGAGTTTTAGCTTGTTTTCAGTGTGAGCGCACTACGCACTAAAATCGCGCACTAAACGTGCGCAAGTACATGATTTGAGACACTCTCTATGTGTTAGATTTGATGAATCTATTAGCCAGTAGGTGAGGCTGAAACCTGAACTTTATTAGGGAGAGTGCCCACCTGCTTTTGTTCATATAACGTACTTCTGATATGGTGCTTAATCTCTAAATAACTCATTAATCGATACATGTTAGGTGTGTCAGAACGGTCCGCACCTCCAAGAATGGCTTCAAATCCGCCGTACACCCAAGGGAAGATTAAAAACTACACGCTGCAGATTTGTGTTTGTTTGCTGGGGCCTCATTAGAAGAAGAAATGGTCCATGACCAATTCTGAACAAGTTTCCTCCAGAAGAAAAAAAAAGCGCTGGTTTTGTTTTTTTCTAATTGAGTGCTCGTCTTGTAATTCTGCTCCCAAAAGAGAGGAAAACGCTTGCGGCGCCAAACAGCGTGACACAAGCTTGTCAGCTAACGGAAATGGCCTAATCAAAATTTAATTGGGTGGTGTATACAGAAGGGTGTAAACATAACTAGAGAGCCCATTTGTTTGGAATGGCAGAGTCAAGGCAGTCCCTCGAATCGCCTGCTCCAGCATGTGGGGCCTTTTATTGGGGGACGCCACCGACTTCTTCAGAATTAAAGGGTTAAAGTCATTCAGAGTAGTTTAAAGAGAATTGCTCCTTTCTAGAGAAACTCAGGACCAGCAAGGGGTCATTTAGGCCTTGATCACACGAACACTCTCAAAGCTTCATCCGAATTTGCAGATCTTTGCTTTAATGTAGTTTCCCTACTGGTTCACAATGTGTGACTCGTTTGAACAGATTGACCATAGACTTTCATTTCTTACACTCTCAGAAAACTCAGCAATACTGCACTGAGAACAGCACTTCTCAGATATAAATGCAGCTTCTGAGGCCATAAAATTTCTGCCTCTTTTGAAAATCCCTCAATTAAATGGAACCATTTTCTTCACTGCAATCTATTTCACTGAAATGAGTGTGATTTTTTAATTGTGTAGGTTTTTTAACTGTGTCAAAAGTAGGTTTTAAATGGTGGCATCCTGTCTTTGATGAGAGGGATCTCATTTTTAACCCTCAACACAGAGGCAACCGTTCTGATATCAGTTACATTAAGCATATTTAAGCACTGTTGCCGCACACCTCCAGGATTGGGGGTTTGAATACTAGTCCTGGTCCTGTGTGTGTGTGTGTGTGTGTGTGCATGTGTGTGTGTGTGTGTGTGAGTTTGTGGGATTCCACCGGGTTCTCCGGGTTTCTCCCACAGTCCCCACAGTGTGAGCTGACCGTAGATGTGTGTCACAGTGAAGGATGTGTTACAGATAATTAAAGAATGAATGAATGAGTTTCTATTATAACAGAATGGTCACTAGGGAAAGTGCAGAAAGATGTTATTATCTTTAGTTCAGTTGACCCACTCAGTTTAGTTCTGGGTCTGAATAGGAGCCATACATCTGAAGAGTTCAGTGCCTCTGAAAGCTGCCTCACAGACGGTTATAATGAATGCACTGCCTGATGCCTGAGAGACTGTTTTACCACAGTTCTTCAGATAATATTATACACATACAAACTCTCATAGATTCAGTGGTCAGTTGGTACCGTGAATAAAGTGGGTTTATTTGAGACCAGAGCTTCACAAACTTCCCCTGAGACTTCAGCTGAGTGCTGTACGCCAGGCTGAAAGATGCAAAGTGAGAGATGACTCATTTCGACAGGTTTAGAAACGTCCTCTCAGAGCTAGTAGCAACTTGTTCCCACGCAAGCCTAGCATCAGATCCTCCCCATGTTATTTATCTTCTTCTCAGTTTAGGTTTGGTTTTCTCTGGTTTCACTGGTTTCTCAGTCTGACGCAGGACAGGAGGTTCACTTCTAGAACATGGGCCCGAAATCCAGTACCGTTTCAAAGGCCTCGGCACTTATGCAAATTGTTTGAAGCCATTTAAATCAGGAGTGGGTTTCTTTCTGACTGTAAAACAAAAGTGAACATTCGAACAAATGCAAACAAACAAGAAAGCAGTAAATAGATCAGTTCTCTTTCTGCAGACTAGTAACATTTTGTGAGCTGGCTAGAAGAGCACAGGTTTGGTTCTAGACTACTGCACCATGTCTCCATATTGCCTAGATTTATAAAATTTCATTTAATTTAGTGTAGTAAATAGAGCAAACCCAGTTATTTGATGAAGCTACAAGTAATACTAGGCTTCCATAAGGAAAGAGGTCTGGAAATGGTTAAAAGGGCACTTTGCCACAAATAAAACCACTATTTAATCTGTTAACGTTATTTGTATTCACTGCAATATTAGTTTTTACACTAAGATAACACTGCTGCCCAGTAGTAAATAGCTTTTAACTATAATTTGCTCAGGTGCCTTAGACTTCTGCGAATACAGCATTGAGTTCACAATGTGTCTGAATTTAGTGTTTACTCGGATTGCCCCCTTAGCTTCTAACTGTGCCAAAAAAGATCAGAGATGAAGAGATAGTGGTATTTCTTATCATTCTGTAAAGTAAAGTGGTCCCTTAATAGTCACACCTGAACAAAGTGAAATTCTTTCTCTGCATTTAATCCATTCACCAAGTGGGCAGGCAGCATCACAGCACCTAGGGAGCAGTGTGTGAGGATGGTACCTTGCTCAAGGGAACCTCAGTAGCAGCCCAGGGATTCAAACCCACAACCTTCTGGTTGCAGGGGCAACTCCCTAACCACTTGGACACCAGAGGAGTTATTTAACGCAGCAACATTAAACAGAGCTTCTGAAGCTACATGCACAAATCATGGTCAAATAACAGCAAATATTGCGCTGCATAATGTTGGGTCTGATCCCGGTAGTTTAAAGCCTGTTATTCTGAAGGTATTTCAGCATATATCTATATTGTGATGAAAAAAAATCTCAGCGATATTAGTCCTCTAGCAGTATTACTATGGATAAGTGGCCAGCCATGACCCCTGGATAAAAACATAATGACCCCGGTTCCATTCACTACTACTGTATAGAACTGGATGAATGTGAGTTTGACCATTTGCCATCAAACCGGTCTAATTGACTATCTCAAATGTTGAATTAAGTGAGTTTGAAAAGGGAAAGAGTTTGAAAAGAATCTGTGGCATTTCTTTTTAAAGCACTAGAAGGCCGAACCGAGCCACTTTAAAGGCATTAGGATCTGCAGGAATGCAAAGCTGAGAAGAAAGGAACGCATTCCTTTCGGAGTCTGTTCGCTCAGACACCTGACCGGCAGCTCGATTTGTGCTAAAGTGGATTGCAATTCCAGCGGCACGAGTGAAAAGCGAATGGAAAGCTCTTTTAGGGAGAAAATGTGCATCGATCAAGGAGAGTTGGCATGTAAATTCTGATCTGTTTGGGCGGGCGGTCTGACCCGGGGCCTCTTGGCTGGAGGAATCCATCACTATTGGCACCTGGGTCTGATTACCGCTGGGACTCTGAGCGTTTCATAGACCTGTGATGGTGGAAACTGTCTGGACCCCTTTGCTGGCACATCACTCAGAGCGGCGAGACACGGCACTGCCATCGCCACAGAGTCACCTTACCTTACGCAGCCAAGATGGAACGCTAGGCTTTAGCCCCACATGTCACTCAAGAGCACAACCTCATTAAACAGTCACTTTTAAATCCAAATCAGAGCAGTTTATTGATCCCAGAGGAAATATAACAACTGCAAAGACAGACAGATACACAAAGACAAGAATAATATAAAAAATAATCAAATCTAATTAAAACATCTGTAGACAATAAAAAAAAACAATGATACTATGCAACGTAAAGAAAAGTTGGTAGAAATACTATAGATAAGCCGTGATGGTAATAACGGCGCTATAAATAAATGGCGTTACTAACGGCGATACTTTTTCAGTAACGAGTAATCAAATGAATCACTGTTTCCCATTACAACGGCGTTACCGTTACTGACAATAAAATGTGCGTTACTATAACTGAGAACAGTGAAGTGGTTTTCATGCGAGCAGCCAGTGATGATGATTGGTGTGTCTGTCAACACGTGGTGTAACTGAGAACACGATGATTGGCTTAGAGCGAGTTTCCATTGTTTTCCCTCGCTGAGGTAAAAGGCAAAAATGAGGTGAAAGGCAAAAATGTTGCATTTGATAGTTGTCTCTCACGTTGTCCCTCGACAACATTAAAATAGTGTAGATTAGTGTACAATGTTTTATATTTATTTTATAGTTGTATTAGATAATTTTTTTTAAGTAACGCAATAGTTACTTTGCCTGGTAATTAGTTACTTTTATTATGATGTAACTCAGTTACTAACTCAGTTAGTATTTGTGAGAAGTAACTAGTAACTATAACTAATGACTTTTTGAAAGGTACGTACCCAACACTGTAGATAAGTAACACAGTTCAGTGAAATCTCACAGATCATGATAGTCTGTAGAAAATTATTGCACTTAGTAGAGAATCCAGTAGAAATATTTAAAAAAGGGAATATTGAGCAAGGTAAAGCCTCCGTACACTGCAGGCGCCCCTCATTCCCCCTGTAATCAGGAAGTCATGGGTTTGATTTCCAAGACTGCTAAGCACCTCTGAGGTTCTCTTGAGTAAGGTGCCATCCCCGGACGTTATGTTCATGGCTGCCAGCTGCTTCACTTGGTGAATGGGTTAAATACAAAGGAAGAATTTCACACTGTGTGCTGTGGTGTGTTCACATATGACTATAAGGGGCCACTTTACTTAAATGAAGTGCTTTACTTAAAATTAAGGCCCATCTGTCCATCACAGCATGTTGCCCACTGCTAGCTTTTATATCTCTTTAGGTGGCCACCTTAGAATTTACAGTATCAACTTTAAAACAATTCCATCATACAAAGTTATTATTATTTGTGGTTGGACTCATTTCAAAGCTAAGACGTTTCATGTGCCAAAGAAGTAAAACATGTAAACTTATTTTCAAACAGCAACACAGGATGGAAATCCGGATTATATTATGCTTTGAATTTAGCTGTGTTTTATCGTCCCTGACACCGAAACCCACAGCCACGGGTCTCGTCAACTTATGTTCAGAATTTGAGCTCAAAAGAATAAAAAATGAATTATCTGTACGGCTTTTAGTAGCATTTAGTGCAAGCAGAGACGCCATTTTGTTTGTAGAAATCCTTATTTTTACCACAGAATTATAAATCAATAACCGCTTCAACAGCCTCTCTCCCATTCAATCTGTACAAAAGGCTCTGATCAATGACTCGCACTGGCGGCTCCGCCCTCGCACTGCCGGCTTTGCCCTTCACACTGTCAGCGGTGCTCGATTGATCTGGGAGCAGATTTTGGGCTCATTCAAAATATTACAAACTCCTCTATTCATTAAATATTGGAGGTTGTAATAATACACCAATAGCGTTTTAATAATAAACAAATCACGGCGTAAAAAGGGTTTTTGGGACCAATTGAGGACCAATGGCCTGTCTTTGTTTTATACTAGCGGCCCAATCAAAAGCCTTCAGTGGTCCACGGCCCAGTGGTTGAGAGACCTGGGCCCAAACCACATCTACAAGTCTGAACCACCTTGATGCAGAGAGGACGTGGTTTGAGTGTGTTTTTAGGGAAAATGATCTGAGTGACTATCAACTCCTAGTGTTAGAGTTCCAGTTCTCCACAAAAAGAAATTATTTTGTCTGGGATGAGTGAAACATTCCATGTTGGGCTGGTGCTCCGCTCAGGGTGAGTCACTGCCTCGCATCCATAGACCCCGGGACCCTAGTAAGGATTAAGCGGTTACAGAAAATGAACCAACAAATTAATAAAACATTTTATAAATTCGATTTTTTGGCCAGACAATTCCTTTAATATTGAATACAAGTATGTTTTGACAGAAATTGTATATTTTTGACAAATCTATGCATAAATAACTCCACAAAAGATGAATTTATGAGCGGTGATACGGACTCTTTCATTGTTAATGGCAGGGGGCTTTTTGGTAAACCTACACCCCCCCCCCACCCCATGTGTTGGCTGTACTTTAGCTTGGCCAGGTCTCACTGTTTCCTTGCTTTGTTGGCACATAGAGTGAATAAAATCGTATGAATAAAGTATATATAATTAAATACCAAAACCATTTTGGAGGTGAGTCTGGAAGAAGATCTGAGGAGTTGCTGTGAAAATTCATCACTGTTAGGTTGTGCTCTCACCATGTCACTGTCAAGCTTTATATATTAGCTCAAATGTTCACCCAATCTGTCACAACTGTCACAAATTCAACATGCAGATTCATCAGACTTTCATCAAAATGCACCACCATCCATCAATGGATGTGTGATGGATGAGTTTTCTGAACGGAGCGACGCTTTCGAGAGAATCGTAAGTGAGTGAAGAACCATCCTTTACTAATTAAAAAAATTGTAATAAAATATTAAAACTGCTGTGGCTTTTCTGAGTGGCCTTAAAACCCCAGATTTAATCACTCGCCTTAAGTGCCTCTGGCCTGCACAGGATCACAAGCACAGACACAACAATTAAGTCTAAACAAGCTCAATGTGTCTTTAATAAGCACAGCCTGGTTTGGCCCTTAATGGCCACGGTGGATTCAGGAGTCCAATTATGTAACTCTGATGAGTAAACAGAGGGAGGCAGCCTTGAGGCCTGTGTTTGAACTGAGCTGTTATTCTTGCAGCCATTAACCACTGATGAATATGAAGATTTTTTCAGGATATGTGGTGTTTTAGAATCTGGGGTTTCAGTTCTGAATGCCCTTTCTGTGGACCAACCAAATTTCTTTATTCAGTTTATTCAAATTTCCTACAACAAATTTCGGGACAAAAGTTTACATTTGCATTATTTATCAGACGCTTATATCCAAAGCGACTTCCATTCTCTAACTACTCTAACAACTCAGAAGGCTGTGAGACAAAAGTATGGGGACACCGTGGCGAGATGAATGAATCCCCTTGTGTGAAAACATCCAGATAAAATAGATTTATTGCCAAAAAAGCAAAAAGGTGGAGGATATTTGCAGTTTCCGCGTTACTGTGGGGATATCTGCGTAAAACTATGAGTTCGGTTCTCAAAAAACCCCGCATGTGACTGAATCTGCTCCTGATCCGCGTAAAACTGGGGGTTACTGTATTTCCAACATGGAAACTTGGAAAATTAGTAGAAATTGCACTAAAATGTCATATTTAAAACTGTGTACCCTTTTCACTTATTAACAAAATATTTCACTTGACTCAGGCTGTTCAGTGCCTTGCATACAAATGGAATAAATAACATGAAAATGAAATATTGTATATCAGCACAGCTCAGTAATTCCCATACAGGTGCATTGCTGGGCTGAACTTTCTTTGCATAGTATATATTTGTGTATTTATTTAATTACATAAAAACTAAATCAGCATTTTGGCATTTCAAGAGCACAGTGACGGGTATAGATTTTATGCCACAGCAACATATTCATACCTGCAGCATTGACTGTTTCAGTCTTCTTCTCATCAGCCTCCAAAATGAGACAACTACATTCAAAATGCTGCAGCAAGAGTTCCGAGAAAAGAGAACACAGTCCTCAGGTCCTTACACTGGCTTCCAATCAGATACAGAATTGAATTATTATTATAAGGTATTAATCACTGGTGATGCGTCACTCAGTGGTCTGGGCCCTAAATATAGGTGTTTTTTGAATATCTGGTCAGTCCCATATCACTATATGAGCAGGAGCTGGTCAGTTATTGGTTATCTGGGCAACATTAACTAAATATATTACAGCGAGAAGGTCCTGGGTTCGAGTCCCGGGTTGGGCGCAGGGTCTTTCTGTGTGGAGTTTGCATGTTCTCCCCGT
>JBBIGB010305373.1:0-11167 GCA_037577075.1 Alestopetersius hilgendorfi | reverse complement strand
CTCGGATTCGTGATTCGTGAGTCATTTAATGGATCCGGGTGATTCACCCGGATGAGTCGTGAATCGCTCAGCTCTACCTTCTATCTATACTCATTGCATTTTATCAGTTCAAATTACCATTAAGGTACTCTCTGAATTTATAATTAGACTGCATTAGAGCTTTGACTCAAGGCCCATCATATCTCACCTATATCATGGACTTAAATAGACAATCAACACTACATCTTTACCCTTAAACAAAATCAATTTTCACATTGCACTTAATTGTATACCTTATACCATTCTTGTATTTCTAAAATGACATTGTGTTGTAATGCCATCTTAATCCAAGATACAAACTTTCACTTTTCTTCACACCCATGGAAAAATAATGTGAAATCTTAGTACTAGAAATCAGGTTTACCACTTTTTTGGTGGCTGTAGACTTATTAGTACTTATTAATTTCCACAGTACATTATTGTCTTCCAAAATATATAAAGAAACTGTAAAGAACAAAAATAAAAGCACTACAATATGACTGAACATGGTTATTTTATTAAGATAAAGTAACATCTCAAGAGATACAGGGTCTCACATAAGTACAGATTAATACCTAAAACAAACATCTAAGAAGTCAATGCTAGAGAAGATGAGTCTAAGCACGTATGGCATACTCAAACAAACTAAGCAAAAAAGAAAAAAAAATGCAGGAACAAAAAAAAGTTAGTTGCTTTGTACACAATGTTTCACTAATGGACAAACATTTACTGCTTAAAATGTTTCAAGGCCTTTTTTCAACATTTATTTAAACTAAATACAAAGCGTACCCCACAACTTTTAAAAGACCAGCACTGTTTTTTTTGTGTGGAAGCGATGTTTCTGTAAGCTATTCATAGTTTACCAAAGCTGTTGGATAATTTAAGGTGTTATTTTCCAAAAGTAACAGCAGCCAGTAACACATGCATTAGACTCATTCTTATTCAGAATCAGAATCAGAAAACTTTATTAATCCCGGAGGAAATTGTTCTTATGACAAGTCCCACAACTGAAAGGGCAAATCCTTCTTTGATACACACAGAAAACTGAATCCCCAACCCCAACACACGAAGGAACATCTAACAATATATGGACATTCCAATTTTTCATGTTATAATTACAATAGTCATTCTAATGACGGTGGGGTAGAGGACATTTTCAATGACAAAAATACCTTTCAACCATTCCCTTAATACAAAGTATAACAATTTTATACATAAATGTATAAAAAGTAGACCTTTTCTCTGCAAAGTTTTGAAGCATTCATACCAGATTTCCCCTGTAAACACACTACAGTTTTCTTTCTAGTGACATCTGCTGGTCAAGTGGAGTTGGGTCAGCTTATTAGAAAATGTTGGCAGGTGACGGCTAGTCAGCCAAAAAGACAATTCAGTGGTAAGACCATGTAATAATTTTCAAGAAACACTGCAATTTGGGTTGGGATCTCTAAAAAAATATTTTTGCTGGGCATGTTAGCTCTCATAACGGCTTGGCAAGTGCAGGTCATAAACCATGACCCATGAAATGCTGAGATCCACAGGAATAAGTTAAGTATTAATCACCCCCACCCCCACACACACACATTCGTGTTCCTGCAGGAATTTGTTTTATTGTTGTTGCGGCCATTGACAACATCCATAAACAGAGGTAATATGGCTGTTACAGCTGGCTTGCGTGTAGATTTTCTATATTAGTTACATAAATGACAATCTACATTTAAGACATAGCTAACTATAATGAATTAAGGGGACATATTATGCAAAACTCACTTTGTTATAATAGGCCTAGCTCTATGGGCTATACAAAGCATGTTCATGAAGTGCTTTGCACAAAATCACTCTCATCTCTTTATGTAAGAGTAATTTTGTGCAAAGAATTTCATGAACATGTTTTGCATAGCCTACAGATTTATTATAACTTGTTTTTTTTAAGTGAGATTTGCATAATATTTCCCCTTTAAACAAACAAAATTTAAAATATGTTCATTTAAGATCTACAAATACTGGTGTGGAGACAAAGCTAAACTGCTATATATTTACATTTTGCTGTCTGGAGGTAACTTCAAAAAAATTGCTGGGCTTTTTTTCCCCCACAAGGCTCTTTTAAAATTTGGGTAATATGCCCTATATTACATTCACATAACCTGCCAAACAATATCCTTGCTAAACAGTAGTAGAAATGCAGCCTAGTTCACAGTGAATCATACATGGTCATTCTTTCAACAGTTACTGAAAAAAACATTTTAGAGCCTTATTCTTAATTCAACTGTTTTAAATTCTCGCCAGATTTAAAATCGCACAATAAGAAAAATATGCTGAATTTGCTGAGGTTTGATTATGGAACATGGTACGTTATACATGCAAACAACTGACTTGCCATTAGTTCACTGCTGTTCCATTTGATCTCAGAAAGGATGTGAACATCCACACCTGAAAATGTCTTTTAAAAAAATAAAAATAAAAAAATCCTTTGGATTAACATTAAGCTGCAAAACATGCAAAAAAGGCACAAAACTCAAGTCACAAAGATAAAAAAAGAAAAGAAAAAAAAAGAACAGGCGAAATGGTTAACATTTTACCCCATTTTGTTAAAAACTCATTCAAAAATATTCTGTGCTCTGTTGCACTCTAATGATTTACTTCTTTTTTTGCACTTTACCTGCTACCTTTGAAGCATACCTTCTACCTTCATTCCCAATTACAACGACTGGAGCCATTTCCAACTGCTTCTTCTCTTTGTCATCCCTCTCAGACAGCAGAACAGATGTTGCCATCAATGTGGCATTATTCTCACTGGCCTGGTCTCCAGAATCAGCCACCTCACCTGAATTCTCAGATAAGCCAAATGACTTACGGGGTTGTTTAGGTAAGGATGCACCCATCACCTCACTCTGCCCATCCCCAGCTTCAGCCAGGCTTGCTTTTCTAGGACGGCCCCTTTTCCGAGGTTGGTTGCTGACTGAGAAGGCACTGCTGCAGCTGAAATCACTGTCTACAGTTTCCTTTGTATCAGTTTTGGGTTTTCCTGAACCAGGTGGTCGCCCCCTCTTTCGAGGTGATACATTAGCCTCCTGTGTTAGCACTTTTACTTTGTTCAAAGAACCTGGGGGTCGTCCCCTTTTTCGAGGAGTTCCATCTGACTCCCGCTCTGCAGACTTCATCTTCATCCCAGATCCTGGGGGTCGCCCTCTCTTTCTAGGAGTTCCATCTCGTTCCTGTTGTATAAGCTGTTTATGTCCAGAGCCCGGAGGTCTGCCACGCTTCCGAGGAAATCCATTCGACTCTAGTTGGACTGATATCTTGTTTCTAGAACCTGGCGGCCGCCCCCTTTTTCCAGGAGTTGCTCTATTTGCTGGACCTGAAAATGGTGTACACAGTTTCTTCTTAAATGAACCGCGTGGCCTTCCCCTCTTTCGAGGAGTGGCCTCACCAAACTCAGAAATTCTTTTTAAACTTTTCTTCAGGTTTCCACTGACTGCACCATTTTGTGAGGAAGGTCTAGACAAGACTTCATATTTGCGTGGTCGACCTCTTCCCCTTTTTACCTTGGGAATATCTGCAATGGGATGGATGCGTGGTCTCCCAAGAGGTTTGGAAAGCCGTCGCTTTCTTTGCTTGCTAAACCTCAGAAATCTCTCTGCTTCCTCTTCTGGCGTAAGGGGGTTCTTTCTTGGTCGTCCTGGCATTCTTATCTTCTTAGGACGCCCACGTTTCCTCACTTTTGTTTTTTTTATTGTCTCTGGTGAAAAAAAATCCACTTGTTTTGATGTCCTAACATTGTGTGCTACTTCTGTCACAAAGACAATTTTCTTATTAACTGAACCCCGTGGCCTGCCTCTGCCACGTTTGGCAGGGTTGTTTTTTCCATTGGCCAGAGTATTATCAGATCCAGCCTTCTGCACAACCTCCATCACAGATTTCTGTCAGGGTCTGGGACCTTTACCCAGACTTGCCTTTTCTGATCACTAGACTCTGGAAAAATAAATAAATGAACAGATAAGGCTTTATACTGAGGTTTCATCCTTTCAATCAGCAGAGCACTTTTTACAAAACAGAAAGCTTTAAATCACAACATCCCAACCCTTGTCCAAGGGAAATCCCTGTCCTTTAGTGCCTTCACTCTTCTCAGAAAGTTTGTTAATGTAAGATTTAGAAAACACTTTCTTAGACAAGAGACCTTCAATCAAAAATAATAGCTCACACATGCAGCACTTTAAACCATTTAAAAGTTTCGGTTAAGTTGTAACTATACAAAGATAAAATATGAGCTGCCCTATGATTTAGATTTTAGCCAAGATTATTTCTATTTTTCAGGACAAGAATAAAGATACAAACCTTTTCTTGAACACTAAACTGAAGCTACTGTGGCTGATGCTACTGATGAACACTAAACTGAAACTACAAGAAGGATGATAGTGGGTTAATATTTCAAATGAATCCTGGAGTCATCTGAAAAACATGCCATCAACTAACTACACTCTGCCTTTTTACTTCGTGAGAACATCCTTAATTCGTTTACCAAGCTCTTCATTTATAAATCTTGAAATCTTCATAGATGACAGAATTTAATACAGGTAATCCACTATTTCTACATAGATAAAACAAGAATAAATGATATGCATGACTAAATAATATAATTTTCTGATTTTAATTCTGTGGATTTTACTCTTGCGAATTTCCCAGATGATGCATTTCTCTGAGTACTAGCTTGAGGACTAATATGGGTTTCAATATAGTTACCTACAGACAATGTAATTAAGTAAAAAAACAGTTTAAAAAAGACCAAATATATATTTTTTTACTTCATGGTGTAATTTTAGATTATTAGAAGAAGAAAAAAAAACAAAGAAAAAAACTCACTTTGACTTGTGTCAAAAGAGTGAAAGTAAAAACTTCCAAATCGCCACAAATTTGTATAAAGGGACACATAGGCACCACAATTTATTTAATGGGAAAATTAAATAAATCATGTACTTCAACTGAATTCATAATTTTATATTCAAACTGTTATGCAGACATATTTATTCCTCTTAAATCATCATCATTACTTTATTAAAAAATAAAGTCCTGGGACCTGGTGCTGAATGTTTTTCTGCTGGTTATTCATCCAATATGACTACATTCCTTCAGCAACATGGCGGTTGTAAGTGAATATGGAGCTAAAAAAGTTTCAATGCCCATTATTAATGTAGTTTCTCCATTTTCATTTCCGTGATACTGTTCACAAGAAGAAAGTTTTCTCCATTCAGTCACTGTGCATATTTAAAAATATCTGTTCATCTACATTAATGTGTATAATTGGCTTTATTGATGCTGTAGAATCAACACTTCTTACTACCTGAAGAGACAGCCACAGAAAGGATTTTTACACACCCAAGTGTGCAATTAAGTTGTTGAGTTGCTCATCCCCGTATCAAAAAGTTTTTGACACATACAGCAATATCTCCATACTGTTGAAGTTACATAGGGCCAAAGAGCAACAGGCAGAAAAAGTTCTTTGGTCCCAGTCCTTATATGATTCACTATGTATTTTAGATATTTGAGAGATGTGGATGTCTCGGTAGTGTTTACCTTTCTTCCTTTTTATATATTTTCCTGGTGCAACCTACAGCCCCTCTCTCTGTCACACAATTTTAGTTTAATAGGGACAGATTGTGCAATAGCTTGTTGCTTCTTGTTGGTCAGGTGTCCCAATATGTTTGTCCCTATTAAAATGACATAATATTTTAATATATTATATCAAAATAATATGGAAAAAAGTAATGGTACGCATGACCCCCGCGAAAACCAGTCAACTCGTGTAGCGATCCCATTACTTTTGTTCATATTAAATGGTCAAAAGTATTGGGACGCCTCACCATTACACCAAAAGGGACTTTAATGACACTACATTAAGATACGTATACATATGGAGTTCGTTCTCTGCAGCTTCTACAGTGGTTCTGCCCCCATGCTCTGGGGGTATCTTTTATATATATATATATATTTTTTATAACAAACTAGCTAAAACGTGAATGCCCTGGTGTGGCAAATGGCTTTGGCTTTATATTTGACTTGATTACATTAATGTTTAAGTTGAGATGTACGGAAATATTTGAGCTGTGGGTATGTGCTAAAGGGAACACTGCCGTTTAAAAAACTCCTTATTAGTTTAAAGTGTTTGCAAACCTAATATTATTGCAGTACGCATGCTGGTGTGGGCGTGTAGCCCAGTTTCCTACACACAAACGAGGAGCAGCTGCAAGCCCACCGTACACAATAACAACGGTCTCAGCGGCAGGGATGAAAGGAGCGATGCTAACGGGCTAGCCTGCTAAACGGTTGCTGGTGAACTAAAACGAGTTTTCTGCAAAGACAATCAAATGCTGGCGCTTGGCCGAAAATGGCTAAATGTTTTAAAAATAATTCCACTTACTTATTCACCTCTCAGGTCGTGACAGAGTAGCTCTTTCTCGTGCACGGAGGAGAAACAGCAACGGACTAGAAGGGGGAGCGGGGGACGGCTACTGGCTGTGATTATTTGAAAGGCGCTGCTTTTTCGGTTTTCCTCTCCTCGTCTCTTCAACATAAATGTCTCCCTCTGTTGTTCTGGAGTGTAGCGACTGTCCAAACGAACCCAGACCCCTCCCTTCTATTGAGTCTATCCATCTATATGGGAAAAAAATAGTGGGACACACCTTTTAATTTAATTAAGGTGGCCCCTTACTTCCAGAGAAACACTGACTGTGAGCAAGTGCACAAAGCAAGTTCCATATAGACATGGCTGGATGAGTTCGGTGTGGAAGAACTTGACTGGCACACAGAGAGCCCTGACCTCAACCCCATCAAACACCTTTGGAGCGAACTGGAACAGAGATTGTGAGCCAGGCCTTCTCGTCCAAAATCAGTGCCTGGCCTCATAAATGCTCGACAGAAGGAATGGGGACAAATTCCGACAGAAAATCTTGTGGAAAGCCTTCCAAGAAGAGTGGGAGTTGTTATAGATGCAAGGGTGGAGGCACCTCCATGTTACTATCTATGTATTCAAATGCAATGTCATTAGTCCCCGTCTGTGTAACGATCAGGTGTCCCATTACTTTTGTTCATATAGTGTACTTTAAATGTACCCATTTATTACGCAATATTTAATTCACATGGACAGTCAGTGATGGACTGACTCGTCTAATCAAAGTAGTTACGATTAAATTCTGGGAAGTAGTTACAGAAAAGTGCTGTTATACTGCAGTTAAAACACTTTATTACTGTGGCTGTCAAGAAACGGCATAACTTGTTCATAAGTATTTTTTTTCTTGCTGCAGAACTATTTACATTGGTGAAACTGCAGTTCAAAGTATCGATTCATATCAGTACTGCACTCATACTTTATCCTATTTCATGGCTGGTTTAGCAATGTTCAGTTTATGCAGTGAAAGTGACCATTTGTCATACATGAACACACCACAGCACACAGTGTGTACAGCACGAAATTCAACCTCTGCATTTAACCCATTCACCAAGTGAAGCAGGGGGCAGCTACGAACAGAACGCCCGGGGAGCAGTGTGTGGGGACGGTACTTTGCTCAGGGTACCTCAGCAGTGCCTAGCGGTCTTGGGAATCGAACCCGGACTTTCTGGTAGGCTACCAGCTGCCCTCATCAGTGTTGATGGTTAAAGTATTTTACTTTTACTTACTTCTGTTATTACTAAATTCTTCTTACAGTGCAACTATGAACAATAACTCTCTGCGATGTACAGATTCACATATTCTCTAGCCTTATGCACACCTGATCAAGCTCATAAAAATCTTGATGATTGACTGATGACTTGGATCACGTGTGCTGGTGAAGGGATGCTTGAACCTGCAGAGCACTTGGTCCTTTGGACTGTAGTTTACGGTAGTCACAACAAACTTTATGGTGCCTTGTGACATATTTCTACTGCATTTATTAATCTGGAAAAACACATGTGATGTTCAAATGAAAAATGTCATTTCTGATGAGTTTGATGAATAATATGAGTTTACTACAGATTACTATCATTATGTAATCAATAAATAACAACAATGGGAGTAACACTAATACTACTACTACTGCTAATAATAATAATAATAATAATAATAATAATAATAATAATAATAATAATAATAATAATAATAAAATTATAATAATAATAGCAGAGCAGTGTAATAGGTATAATAAGAGCAGTGTACTCCACAAATAAGCGGTAATTCAGTTTCAGGTAATTTCAGGTAATTCATGAGTTTGACCCAACCAGTTGACAGAGCTCTTTTCCTTCAATGTGGAACCAGTTCTGTTTTGAGGCATTTCGAGAAACAGAAAGATTTGAGAATGAAATGTCATGTAGCTTAAGTTTGGTTATTTCTGTGGCAATAAATAATTGTACATGTATTTTAGTGCTATTTATTAATACAATACAACTCACCAGCAGATGAGCAGTAAATTATTTAACTGTGAAACTGATTAGTGATTACTCATTTTACTCTATTTTTAATAATAAAAAATGCATTGAATTATTACTGTATTTACCCTACTTATACAAAAAGAAATGACAGGCATACCAAAGAAAATGCCCATGTATGAATTACAGTGCAGTCTGTACAGCAGTAACATCAGTATTTACATTCTAGCACTGCAGGAGTTTTGTGTAAACTGTACAGTAGGGATATGGGTTTATCTTTAGATTTTTGTTAAGGGTAATGTATTAAAGTGATTTAAAAATGAAATTAAAGTGTTCTGGGAGAATATTTGCAGGTCCGCCCCCTCTGAACCAGGGCTGTCAGCCTGTAATTCTCGTCTGAGATGCTGAGCTATATTGCCAGAAGGTGCAGGGCATTTGGGTGGCATAGGGCTTTATGAAATGAAAACAGGAGGACATCAGCCAAATAACTCGAAATTTAGCTGAATTCATATTTGGATTACTATTTATGTTTGTAGTAAATTCTATATTTTTAATCATTTAGAACTAAAAAACATTGCGACGAAAAAGCAAAAAAAAAAAAAAGTGCAGAATATTTGCAGGTTCTGCCTTATTTTGGAGATTTCCATGTAAAACGATCTGTTTTGTTCTCAAAAAACTCCGCATGTGACTGGATCCGTGAGTCCTGATCTGCATAAAACTGGGGGATTACTGTAATTAACACAGTCACCACACCAGTAGAAAAAGCCTATCATTGATGCAGAGATATATACTTTTTTCAATGGAAAATGACAGTTTTACCACAGCTGCTTAACATAATACAAAAACAATGAGCTTGGCAAAATAAGTATATTTATAGTTGTGGTTAAAGAAGTTACATTATATGTCCGTTAAATATAAAAAAGTACTATCAAGCAAATATCCAAAAAATAAAGACACAGTTGTAAGATCAAATTTGATGTTGTGAGGAAAATGAAGTAAAAGCATATAAACGTCATTGTAAGATGCATATAAAGAAAAAAAATCCATATACTCATAACATGACATGACCGTATTGAGCTTTGATTTATATTTGGAACTCTTCTTTTTCTGTAATAGAGTGATTGAGCACCATACACGTTTGTTACCAAAAACATTCACAAATTCAGTGCTCAAATGTCTAAATTTATTATGATTTCTTAAAAACAACACATCAAAGATCAAAATTACACACTAAGTATTACATAATATTTTATTAAATGTTCCTTAGCACTTTATAAATCAATCAGATGCTTGTTGAACTGGAACCTTCTCCTAATTCAGGTTAAAGAGGTGCAGTTGAATCCCATACAGTTGGTCAGCACAGGCTTTCAGGATTCTAGGGCTAATATAATCAGGGTCTTCAGCCTCATTCTGGTGCATTAAACTCAACTTCCTGTCATACTGCTTGTTGTGTTAAAGTCCGTAATGGGAGTGGAGGGGTGTTGGGCAGCTGCTGGGATTGGTCACTGAGGAGTAAGACGGCAGCTGCTGAAAAACATCTCATTAACTCTGTCCAGGTCTCTTACAGTTGGGGTTCCCTCACCTTATTTCCTGTAATTATTTGGGCTGGAGCTTGTTTTCTAACTTCCTCCTGTAAGCGATCTTACTCCCTTTCAGCCTCACTTACAGTTTCTTCTGCACACTCTTCAGCAGGTCTCTGTCCCTGTCGCTGAAAACTCTCTTCTTGCACTGTTCTGGTGGGGATAGTGTTGTCAACTCTGAAATGAATGTAGACATTACAAAGTTTTACATGTGATGTTAATAATGGTAAAATAGTAGTAAATACTATTATTTGTCTAACAGCACCTTGCATGGATTCCTCTATCCTGAGTAGAAAATATGTTTTAGCACAAAACATACCACAAATGTAACCAGTACCATATTTCTAACAATTTTATGTGAGACCTTCTTTAGGTACCTTTTAGAAGCATTTAAAAACTTCAGTTTTGTAGGTCCTATCATCCCACCGAACAATCCTTTTTTTTTAAATGTAAAAACTGTGGCCCTTTGTTAAGTTGTATTGGATGGTCTGTGTCTTTCGTTATCAATTTCATTCATATTTCAATCCTAAGAGTTTGTTACAGATCCAATCAGTGTTGATTAATGGGTTATAGCGTAGACTGTTTTTTAACATATACCAACTGTAATATTAAAACCACTTGCCTAATATTTTGTAAGTCCCTCTTGTGTCACTAAACAGTTTTTACCTGTTGAGAGATGGACACCACAAGACCTCCAAAACTGTGCTGTGGTATCTGGAACCAAGACGTTAGCTGCAGATCCTTTAAGTGCTTTAAGCTCACACTGCCTCTGCCAGCTTGCCTTCTTCCCAAAGTATATCCTGATGCCATCTCTTCCCCAGGTAAGAGACAAACATGCACCGAGTAGGTGATTCCAGTTCAGTTCAGTTCTGATGCTCACTGCCCATTGTAGACACTTTCCATGGTGGACAGGGGTCATTCTGGCAACTCTGACCAGTCTGCAGCTACACAGACCTATGTGCAGCAAGCTGAAAGCTACTGTGTTCTGATACCCAGCATTCACTTTCTCAGCAATATGTTCTACTGCAGCTCTTCTGTGGGATCAAAACAGATGATCTAGTCTATCCGTCCACCACTACTGACTGGTGTGGGTGGTGTGCGGATCGATCCAAATATCGATACTATCGATATCAAAGCGGGTATTGATATTGATCGATACCAGTGTCATAAGATCG
>JBBIGB010305364.1:0-11167 GCA_037577075.1 Alestopetersius hilgendorfi | reverse complement strand
CTATTTTAATGGTAGAGCAGTACGTACTGATTCAAAATGTAGTATGCAGTATGTAGTATGTGATTTCGGACGCAGCCGCTGTAAAGTTTGAGTTAAGCTCGGCAATACTTAACGACAAGCATTTTAAGGACAAGCAAGCAGCGTTCTTTTATCCTGCAATATAGTCCACCACTTTAACATTTGACATCACCGTTTTCAGTAATGTAAAACAGATACATCTCTTATGATTCTATTATGAGTTTTAAATTATTACAGAATAACTGCAGTATAATGCTAGGAGTCAAAATATAATGAAATTAACATTCAGTGTGTGATATTTGAAAAAGTTCAGCCACTAAATAATATATTGTAAAGAAGGTTTTTATCACAATATAGCACATTCTGGCACTATAGCACAAAGTTGTGAATACCTTTGGACAAAGACAAACTTGTATGCAAACACACACATGCACCACCCCCCCACCCCCTCACACACACACACACAATGTTGCAAAGTGTGAGTTAAATTCTGATTAAATAAAGCTTACTTATAGAAAAAGGATTTATAAAATATAAAATCAAACAATATACAATTATTAGAAATGATTCTGAATTTCAATTAAAGTGGTGAAACAGTGAGACTGAAATTATAATAAAATTAACATCTAAAATGTAATAGATTTGAAACATGTTAATCAAAATTCAAGCAAGCAAATAATAAGTAAATATTTAGTACCATAAATTACAATAGAGTATTTTCCAGTAATGCAGAATTAGAGTAAATGATTTCTCATTTAACAACTGTATAGAGCTTCCAAAAACTTTTTTAGGACAATTTATAGTATTTGAATCTACATGCACTGTTATTATATACATTGTTATTTAAAAGCAATGATTAATATAGTCATGTATAAAATGGCCTGTTTATTTTTTTCACAAGATGTTGTTCAATTAGGATTTTTTCTTAATATCATAATTATAAACAGATCTCTTTTATCTAAAAGGAATTCTAAGATGTTTTACACTGTCATTCATTAAACAGCATTTAATTTGGCAGACACTTTTATCCAAAGTGACTTACAGTTTGAAACACAGAAGGTTCAGAACAGTGTGAAAGTACTTAGTGCTAATCTTTATGCATGGAGCAGTGCATGAAGATAGATCAGGAGAAGGCATGCTCTCTGAATAGATATTATGAGGTTCATGAAATTTTTGAAGATAGAGAGAGTTTCTGTTGCTCTGATCTCCTTTGGCAGCTCAGTCCAGCAGCAGGGGAGCTACAAATGAGACCAGTCTGAACTGGGTTTGCACTGTTAGAAGGTATTGCAGAGCCAGACAATGTTTCTAGTATACTAGGATACTAGTAGTGGTGGGAGCGAGTAGAGCCTGAATGATGGGATTAAGGTTGCTGGGTGTAGACCCAGGTGTCACTCTGTAGGCAAGACTAAGTGACTTGAATTTAATTCATGCAGCCATGGAAAGCCAGTGTAGGTTAATTATCAGTGAGTGACGTGACCTTTTGGACCACCTTCTTCCAATTTTACATGGTCCTGATACTTTTCTTTCATAGGCAGCTTCCATTTTTTCAGCAATTTGTGCTACAGTAGCTTTTCTGTGAGCTCCGTCCATGTCTGTTAGCCATTTCCTGCAGCAATGAGCCTCTGGTGCCCATGACTTTGTCATTAGGTCTCAGATTTTTCTTCCTTGTGCCACATTTGATAAGTATTCATCACTGCATGCAAGAAAAAACTCAAAAATCTGCTGTTTTGCTCTGAACCATTCATGTTACCTTCAAAATTAGGCCCTTAACCATCTGAGGTTCGAGGCCTCTACACCTTTGCTACACCTTTAAGTTTTTAAGTATTTCATCTCATTAAAAACATCTATACAAAGGGTGACACGTGGTTATAATCTGGAAAACCTCAGCTATAATAATATGTAAGCAAAGTGAATATAAAGAAATTAGTTTATTTTAAATATTGTGTAAACATGACAATCTCTCAGATCCTTATGTCCATTTTCCTGCTTTTAACAAATCAACTCCCCACTGACAAATGCCATTGTAATAAGATAATCAGTGTTATTATCTTATGTTCTTGCATCATGACTTCAGCTAAATGCCTTAAAGGTAAACGTAAACACATTAAAATGTTGGTTACCTAGAACAACATGCATTGCACAGTTTGTCAAATAACATGTTGAAAAAGAGTATTTCAGAATGAGATTTTATCATTTCAAAAATACATTTAAATGTAGTGTGATTCTATACTTCTATTTTGAGGCAACATTTGCATATTGAAATAAGAGGAGGGTTATTCAAATGTGCATGAATATAAATACACACACTACATTTCAGCACATGACAGAACAGAAGTCTTCGTCCTCAGTCATGACCATCCTCAGAGGAATTATTCTCATTTCTTTATGTCTCATGGGTGAGGAAAGAAGGAAAGGGTTTTATAGAATCTGACATTTTGTTTGGTTTGTTAAATCTGAATTGTGTTCCTGCAGGTGTAGGTGGTCAGACACTGACTGAGTCTGAGCCAGCACTCATTCAACTCGGAGGTTCTCACATACTCACCTGTACCGGCTCTGGGTTTACCTTCAGCAGCTACTGGATGTCCTGGATCAGACAGGCTCCTGGGAAAGGGCTGGAATGGATTGCGAACATTCATAGCAGCGGTAGCATTGAGTTTTCTTCAACACTGGAAGGAAGATTCAGCATCTCCAGAGACAACAGCAAAAATCAAATCTACCTTCATCTGAGCAGTGTGAGGAGTGAAGACACTGCTGTTTATTACTGTGCCCGATTGCCACAGCAGCACAGATCCTTGTATTGCTGTACAAAAAGCACCAGCTGGGTTTGTCATGTTGTCATGTGACAGACAGTGGTGTGCTGAATTTACTTTATTCAGATTTTTACTTCATGTTTACATTAATAAGAAATATGTTAATTATACATTGCACAACAGTATTCATATTATACATATGGGATCATTCATGAGTTTAATTAAGCATCCTGTTATGTTTGTTTCTCAGGAACAACATTTTTAATTATCCAAAAGTGTCAGAAACCCTAAAATCACAATAAACATTGTTTAGTAAATTATCATTATTAACTCCATTACTAACCATTTCAAACAATATTTGGTGTTATGGTGCCCTTTACCTCTCAGAGATCATGGTTCAAGGAGGATAACTCATTTGTTGAGGACAAGGACCCCTAAACATACATGAAAATGCATCTTATCCAGGTCTTTCTACTCTCCTTTGGTTTTCACATTGTCCTGAACCTTCGGTGTTTCATGAAATCAAGTCACTTTCCGCCAAAATACACCTTCTTTTTAAATGTATAATTTCAAGAATGATTTTCTGTATTGACTTGGGAATGACAAACTCAAAAGCTGTCTTGATGTCTGTCATATGAGTCACTGCCATCCTAGTGGGCCCTGGTATTTTATTCTGTTCGTTGTTATGTTTTCTGCAGGCTGTTTTGCGTGACACAGCTGTGCGGAAATGGAAAAAGAATTCAGTTTGAATATCAGCAGGAAACAATATGTGATGTCCATGTTTTGCAAGTGAATTCCATGTTTTGCATGTGAATTTTTTTAATTATGTCCAATTCTTTATTAAGAAAAATATAAATGTATTTTTTATGCATGGTATTTTTTTTCATTCTGCACATTACCATTCATAATATATATTTTTTCTAAATTAGATTAAAACAGATTTTCATCAAATGAAATGTACCTGTTATCAGATAAATTTCCCAGAAATATTGAAATGTCTGTCATGAAATGTAATAGCAAATGAATGGCAGTTCAAATTCCTAAACTGAATTGGAATTGTTGAGTTGATTCCTGAATTTACCCCAAATCTAATATGTGTGTGTTTGTGTGTGTGTGTGTGTGTGTGTGTGTGTGTGTGTGTGTGTGCATGACACAACATTTAGTCAAAACTATTTTTGTCATGGCACTCCAGGCAATGAGGGCAGGCACATAGGCAGACTTCCATGTTTTAAATAGTTTTATTTTCAATAAACAAAACAGGCACAAGGGACTAACCAAAACCAATACCAGCATTATGGTGGAACGACACTAAGGCCCACACAAAGGAGAACTAAATACACAATGTTGTCAAAAGTATTTGCTCATCTGCCTTTACACGCATATGAACTTAAGTGACATCCCATTCTTAATTCATATGGTTTAATATAACGTCAGCTATAACCGCTATAACAGTTCCAACTCTTCTGTGCAAGCTCTCCATAAGGTTTAGGAGTGTGTTTATGGGAATTTTTGACCATTCTTCCAGAAACACATTTGTGAAAGAAAGCCAGACTTACCCAAAAAAATGAGACTTGCACTAGCGACATCTCCCAAGTAAGCCTCAAATCGCTCCACTAACGTAGTTCAGGCTTTTCTAATCAAGCCTAACCCAAGGCAGACTTGCATAGTCTCACTTAGACCATGCAAGAGATTCAAGAAACCTAAATGAATTGATGGCTGAGATGTAGATGAAATGAAAATATATTATAACACAAAAGTCAGTCCTGTAGTCATAAATAAGGCCAGAGTCATGTATTTGGGAATATCGTGATTTTGTGGTACAGTGATTAACACTGTCACCACACTGCAAGAGGTTTCCTAGTTTGAACCTCCTGGCCATCTGGCCCTTCCCTCTATTGGCTTCATATGTTCATTTTGTTTTATAATGTAACGTTTTATTCTCCATAAAGTTCTTTCAATTGCATTTTGTCTTTCCATATTACTAATGAACTTAAATTGATTATCCATGTAACAATGGTTTAGAAAATTATATTTCAGCCTAGTGTAACCCCATAACAACAAAGACTGTTAAATACAGCCTCACTGACTTAGACGTGTTTGATCTCCACTGACCCTCTTGCCTATTCATTTGACTTGAATGTCCATCCTTCACTACTACCTCTCAACAGAAGTAG
This sequence comes from Alestopetersius hilgendorfi, assembly GCA_037577075.1. Taxonomy (NCBI): domain Eukaryota; kingdom Metazoa; phylum Chordata; class Actinopteri; order Characiformes; family Alestidae; genus Alestopetersius; species Alestopetersius hilgendorfi. Next base: position 6,225 of record JBBIGB010305364.1, on the reverse strand, counting down.
GGTAGAGAGAAGAACCTGGCAGTAAGTGAAAACAAAATATAAAAATATCTTCCACAGTGGTAATTATCTTATGAAAAAAATGCCAGTTTGATCACAATAATTTTCAAAATCCCTAAATGTAATTGTAGCCACTAAGAAAATGAGCCTTTTCACTGCTACTGGCAGGGGGGCTCCACATGAGGGCCTCACACCAGAAGAGGACCTCGAACTGAGCTTTAAATAAAGAACTGCCTCAGGTGGAAGGAATAGAGCGGGGGATATCAACAGAGATCATCCTCCCAGGTGCTCGGGAAAAATATGTAAAAGGTGTTGTCCACTTCTTTTCCTCTAGGTGTCCATCCCTTAATATAACCAACATACTAAACTTCTTTGTGACCCAATATCCCTTGTCATAAGATACATGTGCCATTTATAAAAGAAAGCTGCTCTTGTCTATTGAAAGGGAGAAGTTAGACATACAATGAATGCATTGAATACAATGAATACAAAATATATTTTAAAAATGTTTGACATCAAGAAACTAGAGAAGGATGTAAGTACACAAAACACAAAGGCATTTAATTTGAACAGATTCTCACTCCACAGCTTCTAAAAATGTCTGATAAATACAGGTTTTTGAATAAAGAAAATTCTCAATTTTCACCATGTGTGTTTTTTTTTTTTTAATTCAGAACGATAGAGGCAAGACCATCACCACTGGCTGTGAAATAGGAGTATCTGTAAAGGTTCCTCGCACTCCTTCCATCTATTGCCTCTTCAGGAGCAGGAAAGTCCACTGCTCCTCCGGCATCGGCGTGGGCAGTCTCTCCTGGCGTATTGTATAGCAGTGGTCACCAACCTTTATTTAGTCACAGACCGGTTTAATATCAGAAACTATTTTCACGGCATGGCCTTTAAGGAGTGGCAGATAAATATACGTATACATATATATACAAATAAATGATACGCATAAAAATGAGGATATTTTAAAAATATAATAATAAACATAAATCCAATGTGTATCTTTATTAACAGCATTTTCATGCGTTTTCTTTTTTTCTGTGCAGCCCGGGGTTTGGGGTCACTGTTGTATAGGACTTCACAGTATTGCATGCACTGTCTGGCCTTATTCTGATGCCTATCAGGCATCTAAATCTACAGAATTTTAGCTTGAAAAGTTGGTCTAAAATAAATGTGGTGTGTATGAATGTCAAACCTTTTGTTGCCAGAGATCATTTGGATTTTTCCCCTCATTCCGCTGTAGGTTATGTTACATGCCTTCTCTGCCTCAGTCTGAGGTTCTGGGTAAGGAGCTAAAAGGTAAGGCAGGCAGGCATAAACCCTGTCCCCAAGCAGGACTCCATTAAACTCCCATGTAGAAGAAAGTATTGCTTGTATAACATTCATACAGTTCAAAAGACACCCCCAACATGAAAGTCCCTAAAGACCCTTGGAGCTGGTGATCTGAATGCCCTTTGGCTTATTCGTACACACTCCTCCACAGGGTTTTCTGGACAGGCCATATTTGTGTCTTTCATCTTTCTGCTGAATCTCCAGGCATGTGTCAGTCTCACTCAGTACTGCTTAAATAATTACCTTAACTTATTTATTAACCCTTATAGTCACACCTGAACACACCACAGCACAATGTGAACAATGTGAAATTGTTTCTCTGCATTTTCAACCATTCACCAAGTGAAGCAGTGGGCTGTCGCCATCGAGGGGCGCTGCGGAGCAGTGTGTGGGAACGGTACCTTACTCAAGGGAACATCAGTGGTGATACTATCAGCTGGGATTCAAACCCCTAACCTTCTGATGGTAGGGCCAACAACCTAACCACTAGGCAATCTACTAATGATAATTTAAAATGTTATATTTTAAATAATAAAGGGTTTTATACTTTTTATTAGTATGTATCTTTATTTCTGATTTCATATACTATTGCAATAAATGCAACATAAGTATTTAATACTTTAATGTAATGAAAATGCTAAGATGTTTATAGTCCCTTTTTTAATGTGTAGTGATAGCAAGGAATTCTCATGACGAAACAATCTCTGGGGAATACGTTTCCACACGTCCGACATTCTTTGAGACAAAGCTAGGGCACACAGGCCAGAAAACTAGACTTTAACAAAAGGACAACAGAAAAACACTTCACAATGAAGCCAGGATGACGGTGGACCGACAACTCTGACCCAACACAATGTAACAAACCTGCCCTTATACCATAAAGTGAGGCCATTATAGAAAAGAAGGTCTGGGAACAAACCACCACAGATGTCAGATTATCATACCATATATTATATTTACAAGACATAAACACACCACATTCCATACAAATCACCCCACCACCATTTATACACATTTGGACAAGAGTCCTTCAAATATCCTTTCTCTCTGGAAAGCTTAATGGATTCTCCACTCTTTTGTGATCAGAAATTTGTAGTCATTACTTCATCACCAGAGGCCAGCTTATATTAGGGCAAGGATAAGAATGCTCTTCAATGTTAAAAAAAAAAAAAGTCAAAATACAAATGATGATGAAATTATTAAATGGTGATTAAAACAGTAATTATTCTTTGAGAAATCAATGCAGTTTCTGCACTATGAAGTAAGCCATATAATTTTGTACTATTTTTAGTAGTTGTAGCATCTTCATCATATATATTCTCCTAAACTGAAAATACAATAAAACTCTGAAGATGCTGTGGTATTTGCACCATGACATTGCAAATCCTTTAAGCCCTCTAAGTTGTGAGATGGGGCCTCAGTTTGTGTAGCACGCCCCACAGATTCATAGTTGGACCGAGATCTGGGGAATCTGGAGACCAAGCAAACTCCTTGGACTCTTTTTAGATGTTTAGTGTGCATTGCTCTGAACTCTTTCTGCCTTAAACAGCTCACATGCCAATGTAAGCACCCATCATTTGGTGTAAACTGCACATTCTCTGTTGTCCTGGCGATATTATTTGCACAATTACTATTAATTGCTGTTTATCTCCATTATGCATGCTTTACACATCCTAACAACTTCCACAGGTACTATATCTTACGGAAAAAAGACTTGGTGCAGCATTGTCTTAAACAGTGTACAGTATGCAGATTATAACACAAAAAACTAAATAAAACTATCAGTAAAACATAGATCTTAACTATTATCAAATTTTTTATCGAGCTTTACTTTTTTTTCCCAAAAAGTATTTTCATAATTTTACTCCCCCCCGATTATCCTCATTTCCCACATCCCTGATTATATTTACATACTGAAAATACATCAGTATACATTTTTTTTAATCCAGGGTAAAACTAGTCTGCAGTTTATAACTAGTGGTCATTGTCATTGAAGCCTGTTTAGTTCATATTACTTTGACAGTCTTAATTGATTTGTGCTGACCAAAAAGAATATAAAGTGTTGTCATTAATGGTGCATTCCATTTTGTTTATAATTTCTATTTAAAAGCCCTACTTAAGTAATAGGTCTTTCAGTACATGTCAACGAACTTAAAAATAAAAAAAATAAAAAAAACTATGCAAATATCTCTTCTTTTGACGCCATATAAAATCCACCAACCTTCATCTGGGTGTTACAGTTTAACACTGCTGCTGCATCACAATGTTTCTGCCATTTATGCTGCTGCTGCTAAAAGTTCCTTCCAGTAAGTCTCAGGTGTTTCACTTCAGCCACTAACAGAGAAAGTATAATAGAAACGTGTCTGTTTCTTTACTTTTGAGTATTTTTCTTTTTTCAGATGTGGAAGGCGCTGTAGAACTCGCTCAGATTCCGTCTGTGTTTATAAAGCCTGCAGAGTCTTTAACCCTCAGCTGTAAAGTATCTGGTTATTCAGTTTCTGATGTCAGCTACGCAGCAGTGTGGATTCGACACCCTGCAGGAAAAACACTGGAGTGGATAAACCATATCTGGGGTGGTGGAACCGTTTACCAAAAAGATTCTCTGAAAAGCAAGTTCAGTATTTCTAAAGATGCCTCTACGAACACAGTGACTTTACAAGGACACAATATGCATCCTGAAGATACAGCAGTGTATTACTGCGTCCGTTATACACAGCGACACATCTCTTCAGGCCTCCTCACAAAAACTTGAGGTTCCGACAGTCACACATCAAGCTCAGATGCTCACATCTATCTGTGGAGAGAAAGAACAGTTTGTGTAACACTCCATTTTCCAAATTACATGCCAGCACTTACATTATTCAACTGTAAGTCTGTATGTTTCTTTGGACATTCAGATCAGCTTTTCTTTCCTTTGCTTGTCTTATCTAGTATTAAGTCAATTCAGTACGAGATTCAATAAAATAAACATTTTCTCAAACTACTACATCATTAAACTATGTTTCTTCTTTTTTCCAAGACAGTGAGGGGCATTTGGAATATGGCATATAAATAATATGACATTTTTTACGTGAATAATTATTTGTTTCTTCACAAGAAAATAAATTATTTCCAGCAAGAATTTGATTGTAAACTGATCCCTAAAAAATAGCATCAGCAACATCAAAAATAATGCATCATATGATGATCACACAAAACAAGAGGCTATTATTATGTAATAATAAACATATTGGCTATGCTAGTCATTTGCATGTGAATTAAGGTAATATTCATCTCCTTTTTGAGGTTTAAATTGGCTTTAAGTTACACTGAAAATGCAAACATTCTACACTTCCAGGGTCAGAAGCCCATCCCCTCATTCCACCCAGTTAAAAACGGCTCAGTTGAGCACTTGAACTGATACACTGGCCTTTTCTTCACTACACAGATAACCATGATGGTGATAAATATGTTCCACTATGGAATTTTGCTTGCTGTTATTTCATGTGAGGACTGTTTTTTTATCTCGTCTTGTTTATACATAGCATTGATCTACAATTTTTGGCATTTGTAATATCTATCTGTCTATCTATCTTTTTTCAGATGTTTATGGACAGTCACTGACCTCCTCCGAGTCTGTGGTAAAGAAACCTGGAGAGTCCGTCACTTTGTCCTGTTCTGTGTCTGGCTTCTCTATGGGTAGTTACTGGATGCACTGGATCCGTCAAAAACACGGAAAAGGGCTGGAATGGATCGGATACGTAGATACTGGAACAAGTGCTTCCTTTGCCCAGTCCCTGCAGGGCCAGTTCTCCATCACTAAAGACAACAGTAAAAACGTGCTGTTCCTGCAGGTGAAGAGTCTGAAAGCTGAAGACACGGCTGTTTATTACTGTGCACGAGACTCACACTGATACAAAAGGGCCAGGATGCTGTTCAAAAACTGTTAAACCACATACCATAACAAGGTCCCAGGGTGTTGGCTTTGTTCATCCAGCCATGCCCAGTGAATGCTGTAAAACAACATCCATTTAAGATTCAGCCCTGCAGGTGTTTCCTTTATGGTTTGGTGATTTTCAGATTGTCATGAGATGAAGAACAAGACAACTGAATACTGAATATGTGTGACAGAAATGTACAGCAAATTATAATCATTAAATCTCAGAGAGAAATATATTTTGAGAAACACTGTACTGTAAACAACACAATAAAGGCCATTCAATATACAAAGCAGAGTGGAGTAACTTCATATCCTCACATTCAGCCATGCCACTGCCTGCTGAAATCGACTCTATATTAGCTCTATATTAGCATATCAGCAAAGCACATCAACTGGAGACTATAGTACCTCATTACCATGTTTGTTTGGCTTTTTTGGCATTATATTAAAGGCTTAATTGAAATGTGATTTGTGAGAAATATAAAGGAATTATAAAGATTGGGTACATATTACTTTTTGTTAAACGAAAAGAACTGGTGTCTCCAATAACTGTAGTTAAATGGATTCCAGTGTAGTTATATATAATACAGTGAGTAAAACTGAAATTGACACGTGTATTGACATAAGCTGCACTACTGTAATTCAGCTGTAAAAATGAATGTGTCACCAGCATTTATTGTTTTTGTGTGCATTATTCAAGTGTTACACATTATTAGAGATTATATAAAGTGTATATAAAGCATATCATTGGATTTCAGTGCCCATCATTTAATTAAAAAATTAATATACACTACCGGTCAAAAGTTTTAGAACACTCCAGTGTATCAAGCTTTATTTAATTGAATTTCAAACAGTTCCAAGTCCAATGAATAGCATGAAATGGTACAAAGGACAGAGCTGAACTGCGAGAGGTTTAAAACTTGTAAGGATACCCAGAAGCAGGAAATAATTCTGTAGCTCCATGCAGTTCCTCT
>JBBIGB010305311.1:0-11176 GCA_037577075.1 Alestopetersius hilgendorfi | reverse complement strand
TCTCTTTCTCTCTCTCTCTCTCTCTCTCTCTCTCTCTCTCTCTCTCTCTCTCTCTCTCTCTCTCTCTCTCTCATTCAGGTACATCTAGTGAAAGGCACTGGAGTCCTTCAACAGTATGTGGACAGACAGCAGCTGACTAAAGGGTTGGATGGAGACTTTGAGCACTTGCATACTGACTGGCTGACTTTCAGACAGGTGAGGTGTTTTGCATAGTTACTGTTCATGGAAAACACTTCAGGTGTTTGCCCATAGTCTTGGTGACAGCATCAATATCTGATCTTGAAGAACAAGACCTTGATTCTTTCAGAAGTGAAAAAGAAGGGCTTTCCTCAGCCCAGCAAGTCACAGCCCTTTAGAACTACTAATTTGCCAAGGCTTCTAATAAAAAGTGCTTTTTACTGCAGTTGTCTGACTTGGACTGAGCAGCTGGAGTTAGGGGGATCTTATAGCTTTCTTTGTATAAACTTAGCACTTTGGTTTGAGGGCTTACCACAACAAAAGATATTGCGCATTTAGAAATGCAATTTTGCCATATAAATAAAATGGGCTGTAATCTAAAATAGGACTGTGGCGCATTTTGCGTTGAAACCAAATGCTAAAGCACGCCATAAAATGTTCTTGATCTTCTCTGTGCAAAGAGCTTGGAGCAGCTGACTGAACGCTGCAATAGTGCCCTCTCTCTGCTGAAAGACGCACTGCAGTCCATGGACACGGAGCCGCTTCCTGACTGCATTAAGGTAGTGTTATAATATCCCATTATTATCTGTAGAACTGGAAAGTTCTAATTAGGCTTACAACCATTAATAGATCTCCTTGGTTTAAACCCTTAACCCCCAAGGGCTCATAGTAAATATTTGCTTCAGTTCCTTACCCCCATAACTACATTTCGTACCTTGTACCCTGACAGAATATGACATTGCATGCACTCAGAGCCTATCCTGGTACCACAGGACACACCATTTAGATTATTAACTTAAAAATAAAATGTGAAGGGGCTAAGACCTACAACCTTCTTCAACCTTAAATGATGACACAGCTAAGACTAAGACTATAAAACTATTGGTACGCGTGAAACAAACCATACAGTACTTAACTTTGACTTGCTTAATTCTAGACTCATCATTCAGATATGTAAGATAGTTGCATCTGAATTTCACACTGACATATATTTTGCCCTTCCCCTTCCTTCAAAGTGAGTTAGTCATGTCTTAAGTAATGGTATTAGCTCATGCTAGTTAGTAGTACTGGCACATACCAACATTCTAAATAGCCATAGATTACATTTTTTAAATGTATTTTTATGAAAATGTCTCAATATTTGTGTTAATGACTTCATTATTCAATTAATAGCGGTTATGGCGTAGTCATGATTTCACACATGTTGTTTTCTTACCTGACTGTCAAAGTTAATTCAGTACAATTCAAAAATGTGTTGACAATAATTATTGTCCAAGTCTAAATTTCCACTTAAAGAAAATAAACCTCAACACATTTTAACAGCTGAACAGTTTTAAAGGCTCACTTTCTTCCCCTCTTATATTCACCTCCCTCTGTTTCTCTCCCTTTCTCTCCCTCAGTCGTCTGTATGTTTCTTGTTGTTTGCTCATGTATCGCTATCTTTCTATTTCTTTCTACCGTCTTTCATCCCTTTACCTTGTCTCTGACTCTCTCGTCCGACTGCCTTGTAAATTTGCAATGTTTACCCCCTGAACGAACGTACTTGATTGGCTGAAAGGTATTACGTGTGATGGCTTAACTTGGATGCAACTGGTTTGTGGGTTTCCTCAGCCTCTAAACCACTACTGTAAAGGAAATCAAAGCTGTGCCGGGTAAAATAGACACACCCTGTCAGGTTTAAATTATAACGTTCTGTTTTGGCTATACATCCGGGTACGTATGGGACAGCCTCTGGGTCCGGACCCTTTAGTGACCGCTGGTATAGAGTATATTTTTAGTTTTAGGGATATTACAGACATTTTTTATTGGGATCAAAGCTTATATACACGCATCTAAGATTCAGTTTGTTGGTCCAGATTCTATTTGTCGATATTAGGGTTTGTATGTATTTGGAAAGTGCCGCATCTATGTTTTATTTGGAAGCCTATTAGTTGTTTAATTATTTTTTAGACTAAAGTTACAGTTTCACTGTCTGGCCAATGAGAGTTCCTTGTTCTGTCTCCACCTCCAGTCTGTACCACTCAGTGTTGACAAACACAGGCAACTAATGTCGAACGTTCTGGTCGATGCGCGACTCACAGAGCTCCAGAGGAGGGGTGGAGCTTGGCTGGCCGGACTGGCAAATGGAACAACCAGATTGGCTCAGAAGTCACCAGACTGCAGGTAGTCATGGAAACAAAACAAAAGAAAACACATTTGGATTAATCTGACCCAGATTTCCATTTGATATTATGATGAATCATGTGTTCTAGTACAAATAAGTGGCCTGTACTTGACTGTGTTTTTGGGAAGTTTGGATTGAAATCCTGAAGTAATTATGTAGATTTTGGAAGAAACTTATGTAGCTGTTCTTGTGCTTGTTTATATTTTGAATACTTTTTTTTTTTTTTAGAGCTGCCTTGGCCACAACCTCCAGCCTCTATGACAGTGTAGATGATGCGCTCCATCGACTGGTGCGTGTTTCTAACCAGAGAGGTCATGACCTAGAAGCTCTTGGTAGACTGGCAGCTCTGGTGGACAAACTGGACAAGGTGATCAAGAAATCTCTGTGTTTTTTACATGTAATTCATTTCAAACCGAAAATGAATTGCAGTGTTTTGCCTTCTCTATGTAAGCAAACCGGGGGCTCTTTAACACTTACGAGATCTCTTTAACACTTAGGACCTTACCTGGGTCATTATAATTTGAGTTATCAGAAGATATGAATTATTGTAAGAAGAGAGATTAATTAGAGAAATTGAGTTGAAGTTCTATAAGAGCTAGAAGACCCCCTTCTTTAATGAAGACACAGAGGAACAAGGAGCAGATGAGGTGAAAAAGATGGAAATATAAAATTCAGTTGAATTATAATGGTTCACCAACCCAATCCAGTTTTTCTTTTTTTTTTTTTTTTAACTTAATAACTATGTAGCATTGTTCAAGTCCATCATGCAATAGATCTGGTTATCTCACGATCGTGGCGCCCCAGTAGCCCCAAGCTGTTAAAAACAATAATGCCCATTATGCCCACTTTTATTTAATATTTATACACACGTATCAAATTAAATTTAAATCAGTCATGGCCTTAAGTGGTTTAATGCTTACATAACCCAGTGACAAACATATATATGTGGTTGTATGTGTGTGTGTGTGTGTGTATATATATATAGTATGTTTATTACTGATTTATGTAAGCATTAAACCACTCAAGGCCATAAGTGATTTTACTACCCTTTAATCATAGTGAAATCACTCACATGGGCTCTTGTGGCTTATTATGGCTTCACTGCTGTCTCTTCACAAGATTGCACAACCCCCCAGGCAGCCTTTATCTTAAGTAGCTCTTACCCGCTAAGTAGACTGTGGCTGTGTGTGTGTACAGTAAGCCCAAAGTGGTCATTACTTTTTTCAGAACAATTTTATTTCTGGAGCCTAATCTCTATTTGTGTCTGCAACACCATTAGACATAGTGCAAATGACTTTCTCTCTTTTTCTTTTGCTCAGTGTGAGAAAGAGATAGAGCGTGTGCAAGAGCAGCTAGAGGAATACAAAGACCCCCCCCTTTCCCTCAGCCGCCTGTCGCTCAAACAGCAGAAGTTCAAGAGTTTCAGGGAGTCTGCCATGGTGAGTGGTTCTAAGTGTGATTTAGTATTAATGTATTCCTAATGAAATCATTATGGAAATGACTGTATTTTGTGTCCGTGTGTTTGTAGGAACTCCACAGTGAGACTCTAGTGGTGCTGGGAGAGGTTGAGAGTTGGTCTGAGCTGGACTGGTCAGGGCTGGGGTCTGTCCTTGACCGACTCCCGCCAATCAGAGAGAAAGTTAGAGACATGTCTCACTGTCTGTCTGATTGCTGGGCGCAACTTGACAATACTCAGAGACTACTATCCACTCTTACTGAGGTACTACACATTTTCATTAGACACTGATCAGCGTTACAAGATCTTTCACTAGCAGTCTACCTGGTCTCCACACCATGAGAGGGATGACATGGGGAATTACGAGATACTATATGCAAGACAGGCCAGAAAGAAGTAAATGATCCAAGTCCTTTGTAAAATAAGAGGAATATGGATTGGGAAACAGTGTGCTACTCCTCCTGGCTTCCCCTCATGTCATGAGCTCTCATCGGCTGTAGCTCGGCATCACATTCATTGACAGTAACATTCAGGTCACAGCACGGTTACACTACAGAGCCCAGATTTTTAGGGTGCTTGGTATCTTTCAGGCATCGGCGAGTCTCTCTGTTGGTGTCTTTTACACAAAGCAATCAAGGCCAATTTGGCCTCTTATCTAGGGTGAAGTAATTTGTTGAAATAAAGGGCCTAGTAATAGATCTGGGAAAGAACAGCCAAGATAACAAAAAATATTAAATAAAATCTAGAAAATTACTAAGCAAAGCACAGCGCAGTGAGGTTGGCTGTCGAGGAAAAAGGAGTGAATCAACCATCATTGGGCAATTAGAAGAGGACCTGACAGTCAATCAGCAACACAACACTTTAAAGCACCCAGTGCAGGGTGAACAGTCCCAGACCTTGGGCATGTAGGAGGCATAGAAACCTGTCATAACAGTCAATGTAATTTATATACAAAAACACAGTAGTGAATCTTTGATGTACTGCTTTACATTGATTTTTGTTTGTTGAGTCAGTTTGATGCCTTTATTGATCATCTTAGTCTTCAGCATCGGAAGTTGGCCAGGATGCTCAAAGGGCTGGAGTCACTGAACCAGACTAATCCCAGACTAAAATGATTTTTTTTATCGAGGAAACGTTATATAATTAAACACAAGACCAAGTCAGGCTGTTCATAGTGATTTGTTAAAAAGTTAATTTGCATATGTTATTGTCACATGCAGTATAAAAGAAGACTTTGGGCACATGGACCGAGAAACATAATTTGATAGGGCTGGCTATCAGTGGCCCAGTTATTCAAATAAAGCTCGAGCAGCAACTCTTTATCTAAAGACTTTATCAAATGAACCAGGTGTAAAAGATAATAATTCTCTGTCTACTATCTCCTTCTTTGGCAGGCGTCCCAGTGGTGTGATGTGGTCTCCTCCTCCTCACCCCTCTCTTCCCCTTCCTCTCCTCTCTCTTCGCTTCCCCCCATTCCTCCTTCCCGCTTCCAAGATGCACGGGCTTTGGCTCTGGAGCTGGGGGGTGGGGCTCTGCTGGAACTCTGGGCGCAGACCCTGGAGCGCTACCAGCGGACGCTGGCCCACTTCAAGACTCGCATGCTCCAGGCAGAGCGCAGCCCGCCCGCTGCAGCTCAGGGCCAGGAGTCCAGCTCAGGCGCAGCCAAAACCCCACGGACACCCAGCTCTGGTGCCGCCAGCTTGTGGGAGCTTGAGGGAGAGACAGAGGGAGAATGGGGCAGCGGTGGGGAGGGAGTCCTGCAGTCCTGGGGGTCACTGGCCTCACTGTTCCGGCCACAGAACTGCTCTACACTAAAGATTGGAGAGGAGAAGAAGAAGGAGGGTGCAGGAGGAACCGCAGGGGGAGGGAAATTCCTGCAGAACCTGCTCAACCCAAGCAAGAAGAGTGTGAGTTGTAGCTTCTGTGTGTATTTATGGGAGAAAGACACATTTTATGTTGCACATATTGCTACTGTCTAAATTCTAAAAAGTAACAAAAGTCTAAAAATCTATGAAACTGTTACTTAATAGGAGAATGAAAATGAGTGTTACACACACTGATGACAAATTACACACACTGATGATCAGTTCATGTCAGATTCTGCAGGCCTCTGGAACTGTACTGGAGATGCCATCTGAAACGTGTTTCTTCCTAAAGATATTCTCTCAACTTGTGTTTTGATGATGGTGGTGCGGAGCCCTGTCTTACATATCCAGAATCTCTCAGCAGTGTTTGCTTTGTTTTGTCACCCACCCAACATAAGAGATTTTTAGTTCGGATCATTTTGGACTATTTCCGTACACCACCTGTCAAACTGTGTAAAAATTAGTTGTAATTTTTTTTGTGTGATGGCAATGTTTTATTGTAGTGTGAATGGTTATTTTTGAACTATGTATGTATAAGGATCAACTATAAATTAATAACTCCTAAGTAAACTATAATTTACAGTCTAACACTGCCGATGGTAAAATCACATGACTACATGACAGCTTAAAGCTAACTTGCTAGTAGTTGATCATATAATAGTTGATCATATAATAAGTTGTTTGATATAATAATATATTAAATATTTACTCTTTAATATTTCCTCTTTAATGTCAAGCTTTACCTCTTTGTCAAGCTTTATCGTTTCCTCTTCGTTTAGCCCACAGAAGCTCCTCTTCCTCCTAAACCTCCCCGGAAGCGCCACCCAAGTTTTGACCTGCAGGCCCTTCTGGCACCGAGGCGTGCAACTGCAATAGTGTCCAAGCCAGCGGAGACTCCCCTGAGCTCAGGAAGCCGTGCATCACCTCTGTCCTGGCTGGGAAGGAAAGCTGTTGCTGATCCAATCCTTACTGCAGGAATGGCAGCGGCTGTGCCAGGATGGAGGGATACAGGAGGAGGAGGAGGAGCAGGAGGAGCAGGAGGATGTGGGGTCTTGATCCGGGGAGTGGAGGTCAGTAGTAAGGAGGTGGCTGATCATGCAGGATTAACCCGGCAACATGTGCTGCTTGGTCGGACGGAGAGAGAGATGGGTGGAGAGAGGCCTGGCACTACTGCCCAGAGGTGGGTGTTTTGTAGAGCATGTGGGGTTTTAAAGAAGGATTTTTTCCTTCATCTGGACGGAAATATCTTTTGGATGTCTTTTGTGGAAGTTATATATGACCCATATTTGATATTTCTTACTCTCTCTGTCTCTCTCTCCCCCAGTAAGTTGTACCTTCAGTGGTGCAGGTTGGTGAGTTCAGAGAGGCAGTACATCTCTCTTTTGAAGGCAGTAGAAGAGAACTACTTCCCTCTGCTGGACAGTGCAGATGCGCCGCCTTCTCTGAGAGGGAAAACTGACTCGCTCTTCTCAAACTGGAGCAGCCTGGCATCCTTCCACTCTCAGTTACTTCTCCCCGCCATGGAGAGCGCTCTTTCCCAGACGCTACAACAGACTGACTGTTTCAGCAAATGTGTGAGTGAGAGTTTTATATGGGTACTTTTATACCTAGTATGCATTTAACTCACCTAGCAAACACCACGGCAACCAACTCAAACAGCCGGTTATTATTCACTCTTCTGTCATTTGGTATGGCATGGTATATTGCAGTCATATAATAACAATCATATAGCAATATTTAATGCAAAATATTTTCTTAATGATTCATTTTGGCTTACCGACTTACAAGACCACTAGCATGGTCTCTTTCTAAAAAGGGATCTGAATCTCAGTTGAGTCATTTTTACTTCTTTAGTGACTAAATACAAATGTAAGATTCTGTGTATGTGTGCAAAGTTCCATGTAAAAACTAGAATATCACTTGCTTCAATCACTATTTAGAGATGAATGAGGTGTTTAAGGCAGATTTATCCACCAGAGACATTTGGAACTCACAGGACATTCAAGTGATATATTTTCTTATATCTTTCTTTTTTATGTAGCTTTACTTGCATTACTAGTGTGCGTATATCGAGCATTTTATCCCAGCGTCGAACGTGGCTCAGCCATTCAGATTCCAGGATGGTTACGACTGTATATAACTGGTGTTTGTTTGGTCTGTCTGACTTTATTCAGCTGTGGACACTGACAAGCAGCTGACTAGTAATGCAAGTGCAAAAGGATAAATATTGGTGCCACCAATAACAGATCCCTGAATCACGACATGAATTTTCAGTGCAATAGCAGATTAAACAAAGGATAAATTTGAGTGGAGCATTAAAAGTGGTTTACTATTGACATTATCACTTGTAGTAAATGAACTGAATTAAATTATGTGAGTGTTTTTACACTTTAACTAACAGAGGGACCAGTTCCTGCAATATTCCCAATATATCCGGATGAAGCCTGAGCTTGATTCCCTGCTGGTCAGCCAAGCTGCTGACTTTTTCAAGGTGAGTGTCTTAATTTACCTGTTTTAAAATTATTCCATGAATGCTGTACCAATTATTGGACACATGCCACCATGTGTCCAATAATTGGTGTAATGAAGTGGAAAGTCACCTAGGGATTCTTGGCTGTGTTTGGACTCTACTGCTGTGAAAGTACAAGTTGTATTCACAAGGTGGTAAACGAAACAGCTTGACAACATACGGATACAAAGAGGAATAGGGCAAATACCGTCTTTCTCATTTGTCCATTCTCTTTAAAATAAGAGAAAGCTTCCACTGTATTCACTGTATGGTGAAATGTGGTTAAAGACCTCTGCAAGTGCAGCATTATTCTAGGTGGTTTTGGTTTGTGGTTACAGTGCTATTACAAAAACCACTTGTTGTGAATAAATGCTTTGTGAATGCACAAGATCTCCAAACACCCAGTGACCTTCACTGAAAAATAGCAGTCAGTATTAATACACACATTACAAGACAATTCACGGTTCAAGTTTAATGTTCCTTATTTGTAACTAAGATAATAAACATTTGTGTTTAGCCTTTATGTTGTGTACTTTTGGGACAAGAAAGAGACAGATGTCTTGTCCGAGATGCTGAAAACTTTGTCCATGAATTCGGGCATAATATAGAGATCTTAGCTTTTCAAATGTACTTTTACGGCATTTGGCAGACGGCCTTATCCAGAGCAACTTACAATCATTAGTTACAGTCCTCCTGGAGCAACCTGCAGCTTTGTAGTAATCGGTTTCATAGGCAAATGTTTTACCCACTGTATTACAATGTATTACCACCCTAATTTAGAAATATAATGTAGTATTTTTCTTTATAGTGATCCTGTTTTTTCTCTCTCTCTCTCTCTCTCTCTCTCTCTCTCTCTCTCTCTCTCTCTCTCTCTCTCTCTCTCTTTCTCTAGACAAAGCTTTTTGGCTACACAGCTCTCTCCGCTGTCTCCTTTCCTCAGTGTCTGTCAGCTCCTACTCAGAGGCTGCAGCACTACTGCGAGATCCTTGAAGAACTGGGAGGTTTAAACCCTGCCCCTGACTCCGCCCTCTCCATTCTCAGACACGCCCAGCGCCACGGAGAAGACCTGCGAGCCAGCGACCTCATCACAGGCTGTCCGGTGAGAATGCAAGTGTAGATGGCTGATGAAAGGGTTTGTGTAATTTAATGATAGATTAAGGTAAAACTATTGCTGCCCTCTGGTGGCAAGAAGATTATAAAACAAGTTTCATATTTGCATGACTACACTTCCCAAGCAGATGATTGTTGTGTCCTCTCATTAACGTGAAATGTGTGCGGCCTCAGGTACCCGTTGCGGAACGCGGGGAACTGGTGCGACAGGGCGAGCTGTGCGTGTGTGTGTGTGTGGGAGGCCGAAGGAAGAAGACTGGCATGCGGAGCGTGTTCCTTTACCAGCATTACATCATTTTCACTAAACACAAAATCCCCAGCCCTGGACGCAGTGTGTACAGCTTTAAACACTGCATAAAGGTACACTCTTACACACATGCACACGAGTTACCCGACTAAAATGTAGTTTGGTAATCATGACTCCTTGACTCCCCCATAAATTATTTCTCTCTATATATGAAAGAACACATTGCTGACGATGATCTGTTTGTCTTAATTGGAACAAGTGGTTTATCTTCTTTCTAGGCTGAATAAAAGCAATAATAGATAGACATGTGTTCTCACACATCTAGAAGGTCTTCAAATCTTAGCGCAGATAGACCATAATTACATAGTGTTAATAAAAGTAGAAGACAGTGGCCTAGCTAAGTTCTGCAGCACACAGCTGGGGAGACTGTTTTACACCTCAGATGCATGAAACACGTCTCTATTAATGCCACCATTATGTGTTAGCAGGGTGATGATAGAGTATCACTGGTTTCGGGATTCCATTGAGAAGTCACACTCAAAAATATATCATCAGTTTTATCTGGGCATAGTTTCAGAAAGTATGGCGGACATGTTCCCCCCACCAACTTTTTTGGTGTCTCTTTTTTGCACCATTGCTGCCACCCTGCACCAGAAACACTGACACCATAATTATTTTTGCTATTATCTCCAAGGCTGCCATAATTTAACGATTAAACTCAGTTACTCGATTAAAAAAGTGATAACAATTTACCTTCTTGTTGAATTGATAATGAGTAGCTGGCAGTTGGTATGATGATAAAGCACATTGTACATTCTCCCGTGATTTTCAGTGTTACCACTGGTAAGATTTCTCCATGATGAGAAAAGTCAACAATATGACCTGCCTCCTGGTGTTTTGCAGTCTGTTCTTTAAAAGGCTGAATAGTTATTATTCACTTAGATCCATCTTTATTCCCTTTTCAGATTATTCCAATCTGTTAGAAAAATAGTGTAGTAGAAATGACAGCACTAGTTATCTCCATCATCTCTCTGCCTTTGCCTCAGACAGGAGAGATGGGTCTGACACAAAGTGTTGGAGAAGACGGTCTAAGGTTCGAGGTGTGGGTGAGACAGATGTCTCGCACCAAAGACTGCCTCACCCTCCAGGCATCATCTACAGAGGATAAGGAAGCGTGGACCCACGACATTGCACAACTACTGTGGACACACGCCATTCATAACACAGGCAGGTTTTAACATTCCACTTTTAAATGAATTTTTCAGTGTTGATGGTCCTGAAGTAGTACACATTGTTTATGTCTAGACATTCTTTATGTTTTGATCTCAGCTGTTCTCAGTCTTCTCTTTTCAGTGAACTTGTATGTTTAATACCACAAAGAATCTATGGCTACGTAACAAATAGCAGTGTGTGTACTGTGTACTACATGCTGATTTACATCAGTAGTATATAGTCAATGGTACGCAAGTACGCATTGACTAAAGTGGTATGCAAAATGTGCACCAGTTTTCAGTGTTCACAGTGCAAATGCATACCTAATTTGTGACTATACATATATATATATATACACTAAAAGTTTTAGAACGCCCCATGTTTTCTGTTTGTTTGTATTGAAATTCAAGCGGTTCAGTGTCTCAATGTTCATTCG
>JBBIGB010305303.1:0-11176 GCA_037577075.1 Alestopetersius hilgendorfi | reverse complement strand
TAACTCAGTTACTTTTTGGAAGAAGTAACTAGTAACTATAACTAACTACTTTTTTAAAGTAATGTGCCCAACACTGTTCATAAGATCAAGAATGAGATTATTACAGGGACAGCTTGAGTTGGACCTTCTGGAGGAAAAGTCAGGGAGGCAAGACTGCGTTGGTCTGGATGTGTGCTGAGGAGAGACTGAGTGTGTTGGTAGGAGGATGTTGAGGAGAGACTCTGAGTGTGTTGGGAGGAGGATGCTGACGATGGAGCTGCAGGGAAGTGGAGAGGATGATGGTCTAGTAGGAAGTTTGTGGATGTGGGGAAGGAGGAATTGCAGGCAGTTGGTGTGAGGGAGGAAGATCAGAAGGAAATGGAGACAGTTGATCTGTTGCAGTGACCCCTAACCATGAGCAGCCAAATGTAGTAGAAATCTTTGTGTTCCCTTGAATCTCCAGGGTCCTTAGAACCATGGTGTTCATGATATCTCTTTTCATCCTTGGATTTGTCCAGATAATCTTTGTGTATCACGGCTGTCCCAGGGGAAGCAAGTCAATGTAAATATTTTCTACAGTTGAGTATTTCCATTGGTTTCACACAATGCGAAGAGTAGCTGAGACTTTCAAATTAGATTAAAATATACAAATCCCAGTAAAAAGAAGAAAATACATAATTTTCTTTGGACTTTGACAATGTGTGGTATTAGCAAATTCAATCAAATATTTAGGACATTTAAGAACCTCCAGTGCAAAAGCTAAACTACTTGTCATTCATTAGTGTCAAGTTGATGGTCATTACATTCATTTGCTGTATTTTAGGAGGAACAGGACGAACCTGATTTTCTTAAACATGCACTGTTGATCCTTTTGATTCTTTCTGTGGTAAATATTTGACTGCCAAACTGATGTTACGAGTTCTCATTAACAGAAGACTTTAGTGTTTTCATGTGATAGTCACATATTTACTGGCATACCAAAGGTCACTTTTGCTGCCTTCTATCGTGTTTCTTATCCTGTCATGATGGCTACTATACAAGATCTTTTTCTTCTCCTCTGCATCCTTGGTTCCTCATCTGCAGTCTATAAGCAATGGATCCCAGACACCAACTTTGAAAATGCAACAAACTGGGACAAAGGCTCTGTGCCTTGCGGGAGTGACCAAGTGGTGTTTCCAGCTCAGAAGAGAGTGGCCGTGTACGTGGAGACAGCTCATACAGTTGCTGGAATGAGCCTGCCTGTGGACGGAGAGTTTATTCTGGCTTCCGGTGCTGGATTTTCTGTTAGAGAAGGTCAAGACCCTGGTTGTGGGGCAGGTGTTACTACCCAGTTTAAAGATGTTGACTCCTTAAAGTGGTTTGATCCAGCTTTATGGAAGGCTGCTTCTTCTCTTGACGACTTCCAGAGAGGTTCGTACCTCTTCTTTGTCCATGAAGAGAGTGTTCCCTGCCAGTATGACAATGTGGGGTTCCGGGACGCCTCATCTTTTCGCGTGGATGTTTCTGGGAATGAAAATATAGTTCCTGTCAAGAGCATATCAGTGCTGGGGCAGACATTCAGCAGCAACTCTGACTTCTCTCAGTACATGGCTTCAACCCTTGGTAAGCTTCAGTTCCACGGATCTTCATCACTCAGAGTTGTCGGATCAGGCTGCACAGATAGCACCGGCTGTGAATGTGGAAATTCCGGTAATAACCAACGGATCTGCGCAAATGTACAGTGTTCACAGCTGCATTGCAAGAAGCCCCTGCACCCACTGGGCCACTGCTGCAACGTCTGTGGTGCCATTGTGAGCATTCAGTTCTCCAGCAGCTTCAGCCTCGATTCTTATCACCAACGCCTACAGCACCTCTTCCTGGCCCTTCCTAAGTATAAATCCATACAGATGGCTGTCTCAAAAGTGTCGAAAACATACCGGCTCTTGGGGGTTATTCCTTATGAAACCGGCCATGAGATTCAGGTGGTTCTCTTGGACCAGAACACAGGTGCACTGGCTGAGGCTCTTGCTCGTGACATACTGAAGGACATCCATGACCAAGGTTCTCACTTGGGCATAGACAGTGCAGAGTTTCATGCATCTTCAGGAGCAAGCAGTAGTGATGTGCCTGGAATGAGTGGAGGAGCTGTGGCTGGGGTTGTGTTGGGCATCCTAGCTGTGGTAGCTATCCTGACACTAATTGTGGTTCTCTATCGTCGACAAGGCCTGCCCAGGATGCCACGTCTACCCTCTCTGAACAGATGGAAGAAGGAGAGCGAGGTCGGGGATCTAGGGGGGTCCATAGACCATGGATTCGACAACCCTATGTTTGAGAAGCCACATGGATTGCCAGAGCTCCCTGGACTGTACGGAGCAGAGAATGGCGTTACCTTAACACAGTCAGGTGTGCATTTTGTGAACCCTGTATATGATGAAACGGACCTCAGTGCATAAAATGATCATGGTCTTCCCACCTGTTTTATATGATTAGAGAACATGGACCTATGAAAGAACTCACTGATTGAAGCACGACTTGAGTTGATTCAATTCTTTCATTCTTGATCACTAAATAATTAAATAAGAATGGAGTTATTTCACTTTGCATCTCTTTGATGCTATGGTACAATGTCTTTAATGTGAACAGGTCTGTGATTTACGAGGACTTTGAACTGTAATGGCTAACGTAGATTTTCAATTACATTATAAAAGCTCCAATAAGCTCACCTTTGCATTATTAATACACGGACATTGTTGTGCTGCGCAAATAATACAATTGCATTGAAACTTTTGTAATCTAATAAAAAATTAGTCACCTGGCTTTACTAGAACAACTGCATTGTCCTTCTTGGAAAGCCAAAACACAGGATATAATGGCTCCACAAAGTTAGCAGTGAACTCATGAAGAAGGCTCATAGTTTCAGCTACACTGTAGAAGGCCAACAGACCTTTCTCATAGTCCACATACAGTCCAATCCTGGGGAGCTCTTCCATTTCAATGGCCGTCTCTTCGTTAGAGTGCCATGCAGAGTAGCCTTGGCTTTCCCGTCCAAAGCACCATGAAAAGTCATTCCCTGTGATGCAGCTGCTGCTTTCTTGCCCTTTGCGGTCAATGCTTTTGTAGGTGAGCCCCACATAGGCCCCTTCTCCAGTCAGTTCCACCTCAAAGTAATGGTGGCCCAGATAAAGGCTCTCCATAGTCATCACCTGGCGCCAGTGCTCGAAGCGATCTGGTGTGTCTGGGTAGTTGTGTTGCCATGGTGTCGTGTTGCTTGCTTTTCTGTTGTCTTCGGTGAGCCTCAAGAACTTGTGTGTGGTGTCAGGACTGAAGCTCAGATTGGTGGCATCTGCACATCATACATGCACCAACAGGATATTATTATAATATTATTCAAAGCACAAAAATAGAAATCATCTGAATTAAATAATCTACAAGACGCTTGTTGCATCTCCTTCATACAGGTACAACATCGTTTCAATATACAGCTCCGGAAAAAAACAGAGCACTGCAAAAATGTTCAGTCTCTCAGGTTTTATCTTTTATAGGTGCAAGTATTGAATTGAACAGCTTCGCATTAGTTTTTAAGAATTGCAGACAATATTTCTCTCATTTAAAAAAAATAGTTTGTTCTTTAAAGCATCATTTTAAAGGAAATGAAAAAACATCAAAATAAGAGAAATGATGCAGTGTTTACAGAACCTGGATAACAAATCTCTTCTTCATTCTTGGCAATAATTGGCAATAAAATGGTAATAATTACCATTGACGAACTTCTAGTAGTGTTTTACCATCCGACTGGTCTCATTGTGAGAGAAGAGTGTTGATTACATCAGTGTTTTTATACTTTTCTACTAATCAGCACCTCATAAAGCAGAATGAGGTGTTTGTGTAGGAGTTGATACTGACATGGAATGGTTGTCCTACTCATAGAGATGCTGGTTTAAAAATAAGTTGCAATGGTCTCTTTTTTCCAAGGCTGTATGTTCTTGGGCACAAAATTCAATGAAATGTCAATTCACTTACATTTAAGGAAGTCGTCCCTTGTTACCGGCTCAGGGGCAGGTCCTTGCTTTTTGGTTGGGGAACTTGGCTGAATTATCGTCTTAATACCTAGATTTTCTGGGTTAGAAAGTCAGATGTCATTCAAAGAAAATGACCTAAACATGTGCTGACTTAAAGACGGTGCTGGTTTGGCTCTTACGGCTTTTGCAGAGTTCCTTGAGCTGACCGCTGTAGGTGGACAGCACCAGACTGCACAAGTTCTGAGTTGATTCTTTAACAACACTGCTAAAAGTGGCCAGCTGGTCTATGAGGCTGATGTAAACTCCGGGTAAACAGACATCTACAAATCCCTTTCTCCAGTCTGTGTAGTCCTGCAATATACAGGTGCAGCAGTTAATGCTCTCATTCACATATTAGACATATTAAAATACATTAGGAACATTGATATGAGACATTATAGTAAAACAGACTGGCTCTTAATACATGTGACCCTTCAACAAAACAAATGAATGTGAATGAAAGCTCATTTTTAAGGGGTAAAGTAACATCTGTTACTATTTAAGCAACTGGCTGTGGTGTTCCTAGTGGGGCAGCTGGAGCCCTGGCAGTTAGGAAGTGCCCCTGCTATCAGAAGACTGTTCGAATGCCAGGACTCTTAGTGGCACCACTGAGGTACCCTTGAGTAAGGTACCATCTCCACACACTGCTCCCTGGCCACTGTGTTCTGACTGGATGCTGCTTCAGTGAGTGGGTTAAATGGGTTAAATACAGAGAAAGAAATTCACACTGTTAGCTTAGGTGTGTTCACGTATGACAGATGGTCACTCAACACACACTTATACAAACCTGACCTGTAAAAAATCAACATCATTCTTGCTCCTGATAAGTCGCTCCACTTGGCCCGTTGTCTTCCTCAGTTCTCCTATCTTCTGCTCTAGGTGGGTCTGGATGCTCTCTGCCTGACTCAGAGCCTGTTTGTGTTCACCATCCAGGACTTCAAAAGTGCTCTTCTGGGCCTCCTCTACTGCCGCCCGAAGGGCTGAGAACTGTTGCTCAATTACGGCACGCACACCAGCCACGGAGCTCTAAAAGCACAGAAATTGTACTTTTAAAAGCAGTTTGTCCTGGCAATTATAGCATTTTTGGTTATGACTGTGAAAGTACATAGTGTTATTAATAACTCTGAAATCATTTTTAATTTTAAGGATAGTTAAGATGTAAACAAACTCAAAGTGGTTAGATGTGAAATAATAGATTCTGCAGAAACTAACGAAAGAATTAAAAGATTTTTTACAAAAAGTTGTGACATGCCGATGTTACTGTTATGCTGCCTGAAACCTGCGACCTTGTTTTTGACTAAAAACTATCTCACTTTTTGTTTTAGAGATACTTGCAGGATGTTGTGAAAAAGTACCCAAAATCACATTTTTTGAATTTACCATTTTTGACACTACTAACTTTACATACAAAATGATGCCACATTGTAGATGGTGGAGAAAAGGGCTATATTTGAAGGGGACTTCACAACCGCTGGTTCCTTTCACCTCCTATGCAAAAGAATGTGTTTCTCTACAATGAATCAGCTTCAATCTCAGTGACTTTCTTTACATCTCGACTTTGGAATGACACATGCAGTGGATAACCCCTTTGAATTAGGTGTTGCCTATTTCCAGAACATATCTGAAATATGGGTACAATTATAATAAGAAGAACACAGTAAATATTACATGTAAAGCCTCACTTCTATGAATTCAGTGTTGCTCTGTAGTTTGTTGATGGCCTGTTCTGCTGCTGACAAAGTCTTCATCATTTCCTTCTGTTTTTGCTGGATCTCTCCCTTTAGAATAACACATGGAGACACACACACACACACACACACACACACAGTATAGTGTTCTCAAAGAGCTCAGTGTGAGGGAGAAAATATGCAAACTATGTGTTAAGGAAGTCCGCGGTCTGCTGACTGTTAGTTGGACACATAAATCCAAATGCTTTTCTTTCATCTTAGAATCCCCCCTTTTGGGGGGTGTGGGGGAAACAGACTTTCAGTGACTAAAAAGGCAAAATCAAAGTTCAGGATAATATGTCTCTGAAGAGGGTATTGTTAAGGTCTATACCCGAGAGAATTCTAAACAATGAGCTCCGTTTACAGAACAAAATTATTTCCTAGTAGTTCTTTGAAGCTGTCAATATTTAACTTCCTACAAGGTCTAGTCAAGGTGTCTGTCAAGCTACAGCGGGTAAAGGCTTAAACCACACACCTCTATATGTTTGCGGGCCTCCCCTGTTGGAGTGATGCCATGTCCCTGGTGCTCTTCAGTCTCACAGCTGGAGCAGATGCAGCAGCTGTCTGTCTCACAGTACAGCTCAAGACCCAGATGGTGAATCTGGCAGGAGCGCTGTTCCATGTCCAGCTGCGGTTCCACAAGCCTGTGGCTCTGGAACTTGCTGTTCTCCAGATGAGGCCTCAGGTGCTCGTCACAGTAGGACACCAAGCAGATGAGACATGACTTGGACGCCTTTTGGGGATTCTCTATGCAGGAATCGCATGTGACCTCCACAAGTTGTGGGAAAGCTTCTGATTGATTGGGACCATTGCAAGTGTCTACAGGCTCTTTGTCATGGTCCAGAATCTCTGTGCTTTCTTCTTGGCTTTCTGCTGCCGGGCTGCTTTCTTCTTGGTCGCTCTCCATAGCAAGCTGAGAGCTGTCTGGAATTTGTTTGGATGAGATAGCTTCCTCTGTGCTCATAATTTGCTCCTGCGAGGCATCAAGTGTGCTGGAACTTTAGAAGTGAAGTATGTTGTGTTTCCAGTTGTTGCACCACTATCGTACTCACACCCCCTCCCAGCCAACTTCTTTTTCTGAGAAACCGGTATGCACAATGCAGTTGTTTGAGTTGGAGGCCACACCTAGTGTAAGGGTCAGCTGAGCACTCTAGTAGTGACGCTCCTCCCTGCCTGGAAACCAGCAAAAAGGGAGAAGCCCTGCATAATAGAAGGGAGAGTCGTGTGTGTTTTTGTCTTTTCTAGAGGTTCAATCCCTTTTTGCCTGTGAAAGACACAGTCTTTTCAGGCTATTAGCTTTTTCTAGGAAGGCCCTTATTTTTGAGCTTTTGTTCTAATATAGACATCAATCAGCTATAACATTAAACACAGCCTGATTTTGTGTACGTCTCCACCAAAACAGTTCTGACCTGTTGAGGTATGGACCCCACAAGACCTCTAAAGGTGTGTCGTGATATCTGACACCATGACATTATCAGCAGATTCTTTGTCTAACCCTCATATGTCAATCAGATCCTTATGTGTACGTGACACGAACACTGACATGGTTGTGTGTGTACCATACAGAGTATATCACACACAGCAGTACTGTAAACATTGTATCCACTTTCTGTCCTCTCGATTAGTCACAGTTTATCTGTTGGCCTGCCTTGCAGATGTAAAGTTAATGATGCTGCTGGTCATTCTCTAGTCCTTCATTAAGGGTCAGTTTCGGGCCACAGGACACTTCTGGATGGATATTTTGGTTAGTGGACTATTCCCTGTCCAGTAATAGTGGTCCTGTGATGGTCGTGACCCTTGATGAATGAGGAAAAGACAAATGATTATAGAGAAGCAGATGGTCCTACATGTTCAATATATCTGATTGAATGCAAATGGATATACAGTATATTTTGAATTGACGATGGGGCAGCTGGTGGCCTGGTGGTTAGGGGTCACCCCTGCAATCAAAGGTTATGGGTTGGATCCCAGTTCTGCCAGTGGGACCAGTGAGGTATTCTTACTCTGGTGCTGCACTGGTGGCGGCCTACTGCTTCACTTGGTGAAAGGGGTTAAATGGGTTAAATGGGTTAAATGGGTTAAATGGGTTAAATGCAGAGAAATAATTTCACACTGTTCACACACTGTGTGGTGTGTTTACGAGTGACTATACAGGGTCACTTTACTTTAGATATAAGATCGGTGTATCTAATAAAGGGTCTCGATGGTGTGTATTTGGTTGCATTATAAACATGCATTTAGAAATTCTGTTTAGGCCAGGGCTGCAAAAAGTGTGGGTCAAGTGTCAAAACGGGCCCAGGACACATACATACTTTTAACATTAGGTCACCCTAAGAAAATGTAGAAAAAGCAGAAAGGGTAAGTAGACAGACATATGCATCTGGATACTTTCAGCTGCAGATTCCTATTAATGCTTGAGTTGTTTTCCTGGATTGATGTCTCCTGATGACTGGGAGCGGCAACATATTAAGTCTTAAACTCCCATTCACCAGAAAGCAGCACCTGTGGCAGGTGACCATTCTGTCATATGTGAACAAACCACAGCACACAGTGTGAACAGCACAAAATTCTTCCTCTGCATTTAACCCATTTAACTCATTCATCAAGTGAGCAGCGGGCTGCCAGGAATACAGTGCCCAGGGAGACAGTACCAGTACAGTGTGCAGGGACAGTACCTGGCTCAAGGGGGTGCCATGACTTTCTGACTGTAGGACGAACGCATTAACCACTAGGCCACCAGCTGCCCAAACAAGGTTCTAAATGTTGTCAGCATACAGAAATACAGCATATAGAATTCAAAGCAGGAAAGTGCAACAGAGCCCTACCTACATTAGAATTTGAATTATATATTATTTTAGATTCCTGTTCATTTCAAACATGCTTCAGCCTGTATTCTTTCGACTACTAGGGGTTTCCAGCAAGAAAGGGCCTCAAGAAAGCTTCAGGGCTTAATGACACTTTCGTTGCTACTTAGAAACCATGAAAATTAAACCCAAGAACTCAAGTTTTCAGCTTTGGCTAGAGCAAAACAAAGCAGAGAGTAAATAAGCCATTTTCCCCTGCACCCAGTCCACTCACAGTTCCAACCCATTCCAAACCACACCCATACCTGCTGAAACTTGTCTTCTCTAATGATGCTGGATGAAGTGGAAGAACACATATGTAGGACTTTTGCTTCATGCACTCCTTGGTCCTCATTTGGAGTTTATCTCCAGTGTAAGAGTCCTGTTCTCTGTGGATCTCTGGCCTTTTCTTCCAGGTTCATCACACATAAAGTGGATTAAAACTTTATTTTGTGATCCAAAATTGTTCAGGTATAAAGCCTTGTAACAGCTCCAAGTTTGACATTTTCATTCTCTTCATGCTGCTGTCAGGGGGACCTTCAAAGCAGTGACTGTGAAAAAGAATGGATGTCTATTGAGCTAGACGGCTAAATTCTGCACTCGCCTGCGTAAGTGTTCTGAGAGTTGGAGTTCTCAGGAATAGGCTAGTGAGGAGGGAAAAGTATGTTCCTACATTTAGTTTTTTCTAAATCAAATTAAAAAAACCTTCAATCTGTCAGTAATCCACTGGTATCGGCACAAACACCTATGGGTTCACTAAGTGCAGCTCGCACATGGAAATGACTTTCAGCCGTATCGAGTTAAGACTGATATGTGTGTGTGTGTATAAGGAGGCTGAAACGGTGCTTTGATGCGAATCGTTGTTTATCTTCTCTGAGGACAGTGGACTAACCTGTCTTACTAATGTGTTTACCATGAAATATCTGAGTTTCATGTTATACAAGTCTGTTTACCTTGACAAAGAAGAAAAATAACATACATTTGGAAAGAAAATGAATACATCAAATAATAATATATTACTTAAGACACAATATTAATTGTATTTTATTTTAAGAGAGCATCTGGCCCTCACAGTGTCTGCTGAGAAAAATGTAGTTGAGGACCTCTGCTTTAATGGATCTAGGAGTCAATGCTTGGGCTCCTGAATCTTTGTCCAAATTCCAAATCATCCACTGAGCATTTGGGACAGCCCGTAGAAACAGGGAGAGACACATGGAGAGGAAACATGTCCGGACATTAAGGCCAAATGACCGGGAAAAGGCTTGACAAGCCAATTTCCTGAAGATTACTCAGATACCCCCTGCAGCCAAAGCCTAGAATTATTGCAGTCTAACGCTGACCATTTTGAAAGCTGGTTAGACCGAGGTGTACAGTAAAAAGCAAAGCTGGATCATAGCCGTGGTCCACAAAGGATCAAGATTTTGAATGACACATTCTCTGTCCTGTTGCTGCACAAATATTTATATTTATTGCTGTTTAACTCTGATGACATGTGATGTTATTCAGGATAAGCCATTTTCCAGCCTCTTTTAGTGTCAGACAGTTTTTGTTGCTGTGCCTTTAAGGCTGATCTGTGTAAATGACCCTTGTTCAGACTGCGCTCCACTATCTGCCCTGGAAACAAGTATGTCATGTGATAAGGAATGCCTTGCAGGAAATTATTCTTTTAGGGTATTTGGAAATTACGTAAGAAATGGTGCTCTCTAAAACAGCAGTTAAAACTGGCACTTTAAAATGACACGTTAGTGAGTGTGCCCAGAGACGAACACAGTACTTGTGCTGTGTGGAGAATTGATCATAATTATGTATTTTTTTCTTTAATTTTTATCAATTTTATTTGAAATGTATCATTAAGGCTTTAACCAACAGCATTTAAATTGCTGTACTAACTTGCACATTGTACATATCGTACAGATTACTGATACTCTTATAACTTAAAAACAACTAAATAATTAATGGAACTTAGCTTACATATTTTACCTCTAACTTGTGTTGCTCATTGTTTAAGCTGTGATATATTTGTGATATAAGCTGTGGTCATATTCGTGCTTTAATGTAAAATTGTACTTACTTTTATATTTATTTTACTTTATTCATACTGCTTTTTTATTTTTATTTATGTTTTAGAAATGTTCAGATTTGTGTTTAATTGAAAATTGAAAGGAGCGGTTCAGAATACATTTTACTGCATGTTGTATTATAACTATGCATGTGACAAAGAATCTGGAATCTTGAATACAGTCATAGCAATTGCAGCTCGGTGGTGACCTCTAGGGTTTAAAGCATGCCAGTAACTACTGACTGAATTATTGAGAGAATCTGCCAGCGCAGTGTTTCCCTGTCCTGGTCATTCACTTGAAATTAGTTATTTTGTGGAAGTGGCCATAGTAACTATAAATTATAAATAAAATGCATTATTATTATTATTATTATTATTATTATTATTATTATTATTATTATTATTATAAATTGTAGACTAAATTATATTTGTTGTTTTCCAATTTTGAGTTCTGACCAGGGGCGTCGTAGTTGGGGGAAAAGTGGGACTAAATTACCAGGGCCCCAAGTGGGGGGAGGGCCCCTGAGGAGT
>JBBIGB010305295.1:0-10000 GCA_037577075.1 Alestopetersius hilgendorfi | reverse complement strand
GCTGAAAATAACTGAAGTCCTAATCTGACAGTAGACTCAAAAATGATGCCCCAGCCTAAATGTAGCCTCACAAAATAATGTCCAACCTCAGCTGCAGGACTTTGGAAATGAAATAAAGCTCCAATGTCCTGGTGATAGGAATTTGCAGTCTATTAGGATACTCTAAAGCAATGGTGGCAGCCATTATGAGATCATCAATAAACAAAATAAAGTAAAAATAGCTTAAATATCAGCTGCCCAGAACTGAGCTTTGTTCCCCTCATCACTGAAACATCTTGAAAGGATTTGGTTTCAGTGAAGTTGAACTAATGAGCTGATCTCCTGGCAGCCTCAGGGCCAAGAACCGGGGCAACTCCAACACAGCTAGATTAAACTCTTTTTAAGGTAATAAAAGTGAAACGGTAAAAAGGAAAGAAAGGGAAGACCTTCAGGACAAAAAGTAAGTTGAAATACATTAAAAGCAAGAGATATACCTTAAGAGGGTTAACTATAGGCAGGTACAATTTTGTTTAACCCTTCAGGAAGTAGTGCCTCATGGTTGTGCCACCTTTCCATTACAGTGTACTGTCACACCATTGTGATCTAACACTGGAGACTCAGGATAATAGTCAATATGTCATTGTTTTTCACTCTTATACATCAGTAACTAAAAAATTCAGACTGCATCACCAACTGGCACACAGAGGGAGCGATGCGCAGGACACTCAAGAGCACAACCCTCATGACCAAGAACCAAACACTGTTTGATGCTGTAAAACAAATCTTTACATTTTGTGCAACTATTGATCCACCTGACACACATCAAAGCAAACACTGCAGAGCAGCTGTTTTGGGGATAAGCCTTTTACAACCGTCTTTACAGAAAATGTATCATCCCCCCACTCTCATTCATGACTATTAAGGAACTGTAACCATAGCAACCCTAACTTGTGCTGTAGTACCACAAACATACTCATCATTTTGGATCAAGTCAAACAAGTCACACCGGCATTGAGGCGAATGTCATCTCACTGGCAAGGAGATATTTAATGCTTTGTGGCCAGGCAGTCTAAATGGAGCAAATACAAGAACAATTTTAGTGTGGAAAAAGCAACAAAACTCACATAGCAACAAGCAGTACTAATAAGAACTCATCACCAAAGGATTAAAGGCACCTTAAGGGTGCGGGTGAATGTCAGCAGGTACACATTTTTAAGGTGTGAGGGATTTTGAGAAAAAGTCTGAGAAAAGTGGGAATATTCAAGGCCCATCATGTTCAGACAAACTCTTCTGGAATTAGAAGAAACCAGAGGGACAAAAGGGGGTGTGAGAGTGAGTCTGATTACAGCTGAGTAAATGTGTGAGCACTGAGTGCTTCATGCTCCAGTCTATAAAATCTTTAACTGCCTGATTTCAGGTGGTGCCACCGTGGGATTTACCAAACCGTCCATCTAACGAAACACATAAAGACTTACGAAATGAGGCCAGGACCTTCAGAAATATAATAACAACAGGGGAAATTGGTTTTTATATGAACTGAACAAATACACCTTGACTTCCGGAGTAGCTTTCCCAAAAGCTCCAGAGAGAGGGAGAAATAGTGTAACTGTCTGTAATAGATCGCACGGCCCAACAGTTTAATTTGAGGCCACAGGGGAGGTGAACGCAATGACTGCTGGCCTTTAAGAGTTGAGTTTTACATTTTTAGCTGGAAAATTGTATGAGACATTGCTGGCCTATGCTGAGGAACATAGGGGAAGCAATCCTACTGCAATAGTTTCACCTTTTTTTCCCCCACATTATTCCAAGCAGAAAGAACTTGGAGAATGAGTATGTTGCTATTGCCTTATGTTTTGTACGGGTCATGCAAACATGACCCGTACACATGGAGCGGGAAGCAGGGGAGAAAACAAAGCTAAAGATTTGTAGACAAGGGTCACTAGCTTTGCTTAAAAAGGGTCCTATTCTCAAAAGGGCACATAAAGCCCCCTACACTTGCCTAGCTTGGTACCATTAGTGCATTATATCTAATGGCAGCAGGGCCACCCTATACCTGCCAGGGGGTGAGGGGTTGCCATTTGGTAAGTTTTCCTTTATGAAATTTTTAAATAAGGACCAGCACAGGCAAATTAAGCATTTGCCCAGAGCAACACTTGAAAACAGGCACCCAATTTGTTCTACGAGAGGAGCAATTCTACTGTAATGGCACATTTGGCTGAGGAATGTGTCAGTCACTGCTTAGGCTGTCCTTAACCCTGCCCGTTCCTTCCGCTGCCCCTAATTACAGACTGATCATTAGATAAATTAAATCTCTTTTTTTTGAGGAGTGAAATTTCCTGAACTACACACTAAGGATTTTGTGTAATACTTTGCTTAAATATATAATGAGACTAAATGAACATGAAGGAGGCCTTGGACAGACAGACTTGTTATGAATGTGAAGCCTGCTCTGCTGTCTATGCTCCAGGACACACTCCTTAAAATACACAAAATTATGGAGTATAGAATCAGAAAACTTGATCCAGGAGGAAAGTGTTCATGTTCTGACTACACAGACATACACAGCCCCAGATACAAGAACAAAATATAAAATATAAAATATAAAAAAATATAAAGTCTAAATAAATCCAATAAATTCAATTAAAATCCAATAAAAATATCCAATATAGCTCTGCTGCAGGACATAAACCAATGTAGTGTTGCTTCTATTCTATCAATTCTATAGGCGGTGAGGATACTGGGGACACTGGGGATGCTGGGTACACTGATGACACTGGGGATGCGGGGGCATGTCCCCATCACTTTTCTTTGGGCTATGCAACCCAAAGTCAACAAACGTGTCCAACAACCACCCACCCCACCCAA
The DNA here is from genome assembly GCA_037577075.1 of Alestopetersius hilgendorfi. Classification (NCBI taxonomy): domain Eukaryota; kingdom Metazoa; phylum Chordata; class Actinopteri; order Characiformes; family Alestidae; genus Alestopetersius; species Alestopetersius hilgendorfi. The sequence goes on along the minus strand of JBBIGB010305295.1, from coordinate 7,156 downwards.
GATATGCTACCACTCCCCCTCCACCTTGGCATATTTCCCACCAATTTTCAGACCAAACTGGCGCCGTGGCTAATTCTAAAGTCTCAAACTTGAGCTTTTGCTTACGCTAAAAGCTATTTCATGCCCCTGAAGAAGAACAGATTAAAAGCCCATTTTTCTGACACACTGGACAGGTCTGAGGAAGCTTTGGCCATCCCGCAGTATTGGGCAGCAGTTTTGGGAGATGATTGCATTTCCAGATGCCACTGATCAGATAAAACAATTACCCGACCGGCAGACGAGCCGACTCTCAGCCCCGAGACGTCAGAGGGAGCCTAAAAATCCATCTGTGCTAGATTAACGAATGACACGGCATGGCAGGGCGCTGATGGCAGAGCGGAGAATCACGCCGCATTGCCGAGATTTTTTGGAAAGAGATTTGACTGAATGGGCCTGTATAATCTGATCACACTGGACGTCTTGAGTGGATTCTTTCGTCTTAAAGGGACAATTCATTTCCTGAGTCAGCCGAGACGGTTGGTTTCTGAAGATGTGGAGCTACGAGACTGATATATAGTGCTGTGCATTTTTAATATTTTTGCTTTGAATCACCTTGTTGGTTCATAGACCCTATTTTCTATCTGACCATCTATCTTCATCATACTCAGGAGGTTAAATGAATGAAATGGGAACAAATGTTTTACTGTGGCTTGCTGCCTAAAGATGCAAGGTGTCTAGATAAAGGATTTCAGGGAAATTGTTTTAGTTGTTTAGAGCATAAACTGCACAACATTGCTGGTAACCAATAATCCTGGCCTAAGCTTTTTGTTTCTACTAGGATAATTCAGAGAGTGTTTGATGTGAAATAGTTCATGGTAGAGACCACAGTGGAGGAGTATTGAACTAGACTTCCCTAACACAAATTCACTTTTGACCCCCAGTGAAGCTCCATGTGACTCTGAGTGTTTATATGGATGTTGATGGTGGTTTTCTTTGGGGACTATTTTGCTTCACAAACCCTGCATGTATCCCTCCACCATGAACGGGTTTAGCTTGGGACCAAAAGATTCTCAAAACTTATGAAAACAATGTCTAAAGTGTCAGCTGGGGCAACCATAACTTTTTCATTGAATAACTTTCTGTGAGGAAGCTTTTAGAGGCATGTGTCTGGTTCCATTCACCACTGTGTTGGCCCACATTCTGAGTTGCTCATGACTGCTTCCACCTCCCAGGGGTTTTTAAACCTCACTTTCTAGTGGGAAAAACCTGTTCCGTCTACGGCAGAGGATTCGATAAACTCTTATCAGGCTCGCTGATACCCTGCTCTCAACGGACCCCTCTTTCTGATGGAAACAAATCTGCCTCCAACGTCCCTTCATCTCCCGTTAACTGCGGCTAAATTGGCTTGCATCTGTTTGTCCACCTGCTTGCTGTCTAATGAAATGCTTTCTGCAGCAGAATTAATTGAATTCAGACGCACGCTGACATTCCCTAATTTCCAGGCGAATGTGTCTCTCCCCTGCTTAAAGAAGGAGATACTCTGTCTGTGTGGGGGGAGGGGTGTGTGAGTTGGGGTCCTCAGCCGAGATTAAACCGGAGGAATGGTCTATCAGGCAGGCCAGGCGTGGGGTGTGCAGCTAATTAAAAACAACAGGGGTCGCTGCTTCCGTAGACCGGTGCTGCGCTAACACAGCAATTATCACCCAAATGTCTCAGTGCAGAGCAATAAATACTTTCCTTATGGCAGAGCAATCAACATGACAGAAAGATCAGAATAAAGATAAGAATGCTGTTTCCCATTCTCTCTCTTTTTGTCTCTGTCCCTCTCTCGCTCTTTCTCTTTCTCTCATACTAAACACAGAGGTGAGGGGCCCATCCAGGGTCTTGTTATCTGCTTAAAAAGTGAGTTGATATTAAACATTAGATTCTAAACCTGCAGCTATTAATTGCTGGGTATTAACTCTAATGTTGTAATTCTGCATCATTACTGTAAAGTGGTCTCCATAACAATGACTGGACAGTGAGAAATGTTAAATCCCACCTTGCTGGGGGTCCACTCACTGGCCCTGAATGGAGCAGCGAAAGAAATTGTTCAATTCTCATCCATTTCTGTAATCATCCATCCCTCACATCTGTAATGATGCTGCCGTCTCTTCACCATGCTGCCAAAGGACCACCAGTTCAACTTCCACACTGACACAAACACACACACAAACACACACACACACACACACATACACACACACACACACACACACACACACACCAACATCTGTCAGCTCAGGGTCACAGCAGAAACCAAAAAGTAACTTTAGTAACTGACCTTTGATTTGGCTTTGAACTAAAACAGTTTTGCACTGGAGATATGAGGCTCCTGCACCCATAGACAGAATGATCTGGGTTTACAATAAATACAAAAGGAGTTTTGTATATAATCATTTACATTTCATTTCCATATAAAAGCCAAAAAAGCAACAATGTTAAAATCACAACATGAAACACATAAATGTTCCTTCATGTGATGATTTTTGTTGCTTAATACATTCATTTACATTTCATTTCTATGCAGTGATTTTGGAGGGGTTTTTTGCAATGAAAAGTCTTTTGCTCAAACAGTTAATTAACATTATTTTATAACAGAGATTCTATCTATATGTCGGTAACAACCCATCCACACACATAGAAATCTAACCACGTCCATAAATTAAGTTATGTGTAATAATCACCTGACCTGAATCCTGTAGAAAATCTATGGGCAGAACTAAAACTCTGAGTTCATAGAAAAGGGCACATGGAACCTTTAGGATCTGAAGACTGTTTGTATCGAAGAATGAGCCAAAATCACACCTGAGAAATATATACAACTAGTTTCTCTATACAGGATGCTTTCGGTACATCTATGTTTTTGGTTTAGCACATTGCCACAGATGCACCCTTACTTTCACATGAAAATCTTCTTTCACTTAAAGCTTCTTTGAAGGGCCCAAAAAGGTGGAAATCAGATGGTGCTAAATTATACTAAACTCTCAGATATGCCCACTACTCTTCATGCCTTCACCATTTCCAATGAAAATATAAAAGTGCGGAAGTCCTTTGAACATCCCTTATAGAAAATAATCTCATAATATTGAGAAATATATTGACTAGAGCTTTTTATTACTTTATGAAATCTTTGATATGTCCTTTTTGTTCCTTTTTACTCAAAAAGGTGGCAGAGTTTGTCTTAAGGGATGACAAGAAACTTGTCTTGTCACCCCTAGTGGATCATATTATGTCTAATTTGATGTTCCTGACCTCACTTTCACTTTGTAAAAGTGCAAGAAATTCCAGACCCACTCACAGTGAAAGTGACCATTCTGTCATACACCACAGCACACAATTCAACCTCTGCATTTAACCCATTCACTGAGTGAAGCAGGGTGCAGCCAGGATCACGGCGCCCAGGGAGTAGTGTGTGGGGACGGTACCTTGCTCAGGGTACCTCAGAGGTGCCTAGCAGTCTTGGGAATCGAACCCATGACTTTCTGATCGTAGGACAAATGCCCTGAACACTAGGCCACCAGCTGCCCCAAAGATGTACGTTTCTGTACATTTCCTCATCAGTGCAATGACGTTCACCTCGATACTAGTGTGACTAATTTGACTTTGGACGATCACGTTTGTCGTATAACAGCATGAACTGGGGTTACAGTACCACAGTAGTGATGAACAAATAAGAAAGAAGATAAATACTTGATAAAGACCATTTATAAAGATGTGTAAAAAAGATAAAAGCTCTGCACTGTTGTTGCTTTCATGTGTGTCAAGCTGGTGTGTGTTTCTTGTTTGTGTGTTTGGTGCTCTTGAGGGTCCGGCACGCTGCTCCCTCCGTCCGTCAGTTGATCCGTCAACTCTTGGGACGCAGCCCATGTTTGGTGTAATTTAGTTCTTGACTACACTTTGACCTCATAAAAGTGCAAGAAGTTCCAGATTCGTACGCCCTGCAGACTCTCTTCATTTAGGATTTGAATAGCATGGCATAAACCCCCGAGAGCCATTCGTCACCTCTGTGCCACCATGGTGTGTTGGACTTTCCAGGAGTGAAGTACAAGTGCGTACACACACAGACATACACACACACACACACACAAACACACACACAAACACACACACACACGGGACGAGAGCACTTCAGGCCTGAAGTTACAGTAAACATTAGGAATACTGACGCCAATGGGGCTGTTTAGCCATTACAGTGCCTTTTCTGAGGACATACACACACACATACACACACACACACACACACACACACACATATTCCCGTAAATCCACTGGAATACAACTAATGCACCTATAATGGAGGAATTATGACAGCAAAGGTTACACCTTGTCCATTTGGGACTAATTCCAGCGTGGCTTTCGGTTCTCTCGGTTCTCTCTGAGGGCCCTAATGCAGTTACCATTGTTTTTTTCTTGAGGAAAAGCCTTGATTGCCTGGGAGATGGGAGCTGATTTGATATGTCGTTTACATAACGCGGTGGGAGGGTGGGGGGTGAGACTGGGTGGCGTTCGGTGCTGCCTAACACGATTACACACTCAGCTCAGGTTTTGCCGTGCCATCTGCCACTGCTGGGGTCTGCGTAGACACATCTAATGTCTCTCTCCCTCCCTCTCCTCTCTTTATCCTCCCCCCCCCCAACAAAAAGCACTCGGAACACAGGCATATAAGATTAGAACAGACCTGGAGCTAACTTCACCCATCATGATCTCATCCATAATTCTGAGTAGGGAATTTTACGGTATTCAGTTCTTGCCAGTACTGCACTCTCCTCAATCGGACACAATAACTATTATCGACTGATCTCAGGATAACAATTCTATTCGTTGCTGTGTGAGTTTTTTGCTTGTACACTGCCATCCTATACTAAAATTCTATCTGTTATTTTGTGTTGTGAACTATTAATGCATTTGCAATTTTAGGCCGGTGGTGATTCAGACAGCCAAAACCTGACATCTCTTTGATGTTTTGAGTCTATCATGTTGATTGTACAACAGCACAAGCTGTGGTTGCCCTGGTTACAGTTCTGTAATTGTGATAAATAAATATGGGAGAACATAAAAACTCAATAAAGATTTATAAAGCCAGGTAGACAAAACAACTGCTCTGCAGGATTGTTAACCTGTGGTATTTTTATGTTTGTGAGGTGGTTCAGCAGTTGATTGAGTTTAGTGTAATTTAGTTATTGATGGACTGTTAGATAAAAGTTTGAATATAAAACAAGACAAAGACAAAGGTGTATCGACTGTAATCCTGAATCTTCATTAACCTGCAGTGTACATTTTAGTGGACAGATGCTGTAAATGAAAACTAAACTAAAGCTACCAATCAAGAATTTCAAGAACTGAATGTTCTCTCACTGTCTTATGTGCCCCACCCCTCGACAGGTGCCATAGCAACAAGATCATCAATGTTCTTCACTTCATCTTCAGTAATTTTAGTGTTGTTGTTGATCAGTGTTCATCATATTACACATATAAAATCAGTATCAGCGTCTTTGAAGGTGCTTCTGTTTTCTTTAAATGTTTATTTGGCAGGATATTCAAACTCTTATACTCACATCATTTATCCTGTAGTTGACATGATAAAGGATAAAACCAAAAGAACAAGTATCTCATACATGTCTATTCATACATGGAATTTAATTTCTCATTTTATTATTTTTTTTAATATGCAGTGTTTGAGTCCAGCATCACCAAGGCCAACAATCAACAGTGCTCTGCTTTACCATGTCTGCACTTCATTAAAGAGGAATATATACTTTATATTTAATGTATTTTGCAGGAGAAGAAAGAATATTCTTTATTCTGCACATAAATTAATGCGATAAGATTTTATCTGAATTCACACTTTTCTGTTGACCATTTCTGTTGGTCTGTTCACAGTATGAGACAACATGTAATATTTTTAAAATTCTTTTTCAAAATGATCCATATAAACAAAAAAAGTATAAAAGTAATTGGTATGGGAAAAAAAATGAAAATGTTTCAGCAAGAACCCATGATAGAACTAAGTTAATCTATAAGCTGCAGTTTAAGACAATGTACAAGGGCAGGTTTCATTCACACCAATTGTTGGGTGGATAAGTTGGGGGATGAAACTTATGATTTTTCAAAGTCACTCCCTAATATAATGGTTCCAGTGACCATGCATACAAGGCATCTCAAGCCTGGTATCAGGGGCTGTTCTGGCTTGGACCTCCAAGTTTGCTCCTAAATGCTTTGTTTGATGCGAAATTTTACACGTGATGTACTCCGATGATACAGTTCATTGAATGTATTGCAGATAACGATACTCCTATCAGTCATTTCCATTGTAAATGTAAACTTTCCATTCACTGAGCCAAGCAGCGTGTTCTCATCTGTGTTATTAATTTTACAGAGCACCTGTGGCTTAACATAATTTGACACCCCTAAAACCCCTGCGGATTCAGTGTAACATGATTTTTTCTGAGAACGAACTGTATTACTGCCACCAGTCCAGCTGTGGCAGTAAAACACTGAAAAGTTGTTAACCACCATAAAAAGAAGAAGAAGAAGAAGAAGAAGAAGAAGAAGAAGAAGAAGAAGAAGACGAAGAAGAAGAAGAATTGTGCTGCAGCATGTAGCATGACTGCTCTGTTTTAGTGTTTTAAACCTCGCCCCCCCAATTATAACATAACATATAACATAATTGAACACTGAATGTGTTTCTATGTGTGGTGTTATTTAGTCTCTGAAAAAAACTTCCATTAACTTTACATTATTTGTCCCACTGAGGTCGGAGACCATTGCAAAATCAGGAAACAGCGAGACGTTTACAGTTAATAGTGATGATCACTAAATAAATGGCCTGAAAACACAGAAAGAAAAAACTCCTGAAAAAAGGATATAAAAACAATAAATGTGTTGGTTATTCTCATGTACTCCCTGAGCTTCAGGCTCGTGTCAACACCTGCCACCTGCCTTCATCTTCAAACAAGCTAGTTCAGAAAAATAAAAACAGGTCCTTATAGAAAAATGAACCGTCTATGAACATGACCCTGGATTTATGATGTGAAAAAAAAAAAAATTAAGCTGTAATAATAATAATAATAATCATAATAATAATAATAATAATAATAATAATAATAATAATATGAAGAAGAAGAAGAAGAAGAAG
>JBBIGB010305281.1:0-11178 GCA_037577075.1 Alestopetersius hilgendorfi | reverse complement strand
AGTCGATAATCTTTTCAGCTGATTAATGACCTTCTGCAACATCTTCTTGTCAGCTGCCGCATTGCCGAACAGGTATATCTACAAAGTACTACAGGGGTTCCCAGTCTTGGTCTTGGTGACCTCACACTCACACAATGTTGTGCTTTGCCTCATCTAACACATCTGACTCAACTGACGTGTAGAGTAGTGCAAACACAAATCTGTGCAGAGCATAAAGGGGCTCACATGGACTGGGACTGGGATCTGGAAAGACTCCATTGGCAAAAGATGCAGAGTGTACTTGAAGGGAAGACAATTCATTCAGAGAACTACATTATGAGGAACTATGGGAGCAGCAGAAGTATAAGGACTACGTGAGGAGCTATGTGTGTTGTTTGAAAAAATGCTTGGAGAAACAGGGAAAAAAAACTTGTTACCTACTGTGTAAGGAAGGCCAAAGGCTCAAAAAAACATGCTCCCTGATCTTACTCGTGATTTCCAACTTAGATGTGTACTAGCCGTCAGAGATTCAAATACAATGAAATCACACCTGAAGGAGCTCATAGCCAAGCAGATGTTTTCACTTCACTGAAGGCCATAAAAACACAGCATGAGTAAAACCTCGGAATACACATTTTCAAAGGAGCCGTAACAAGGAGATACGTAGCTGCATGTATTGTTGTTATTATGGAATTTCTGCAAAAACACAAGGTCATTCACACTTAGAGATAACAATCCCTAGACGAGAGCAAAATACAGTCATGTGCAAAAGTTCAGTATACATGTTTTGTTTAAAAGTTCACATCCTTTCCAGAGTGTCTGCACATTTATTTTTAATGCACAGTTGCTTTTTATTTACTCAGTATAACATTCAGAGAAAAAAAACAGACTTAAAATGTGGTCTGTGCAAAAGTTTTGGCAAATTCAATTTTCAGACATCTGAAAAATAAACTGAAGTTATGCACTTAGCATATTGTCCCCTTTAGAGGATGTGCTATGGTATTATTTTATTCTTTTACTTAGAAAATCAAGTCCAAACATTTGCATAGAACTGTAATGCAGGGCAAGATGCATGTAGATGGTTAGGAGACCAAAGGCGACTACAGTCTGACCACACAAATTGGATTGGGTATCTTGAAACCTGAACACCTGGTCTAAAAATCAGATTTAAGACACAAATCAGATTTGTCCTGCAGTATGAACAAATCTTATCTGATATGTAGGAAATAGGATCATGCTATTGTATTTGTTAAAAAAATTCCTCTGTCAGTGGTTATAAATCTTGACAAACCATGATGTAATTTATTTCATTCCTGGAAGAAGGAAATACTAATACATTGATATTTGTCAAGTCAAGTTTATTTAAATAGCCCATGATCATACACAACAATTGTAAGAATACCAGTAAAAGAAAATTAAAAATGCGATAGAAGTGCAGATATTAAAAATAAGACAGAGGTGAATAGTGCAGTTTTTAAACATTTTTAAAGCTGAACTCAGCTCTTTTTACCTTTTTACCACCAGCTGACCTTACGATCATATAGGTCTATCAAGATTATGTTCATCAAACATATTAGAGGGTTTTTTGGGCCCAAACTATTGAGTACATGATGAGTAATGCTGTGAAACTAGTTCTGTACTGACCTGGGAGCCAGTGCAAGACCTGAAAGCTATCTGTTCTCTTTTCTTACTTTGGTTAGACCTTAGGTAGCTTCAGTTTGAATGAGCTGGTGCTAATTAGTTATAAACTGGCAAAAACATAAAATATGAAAAAAAGAATGTGTTGTAATAATAATAATAATAAACAACACTTATAATAACAACCTCACAATAAGGAATTCTTACATCAAGAAATGTGGCTGCAGTATGATTTTATTGCCATGCAAACATGGTCTGCTGAAATAAGACAAGAACTTTCAGTTGTTCTTAATGGAAACCCAATGAAAAGAGAGTTGGCAACCCTGCAGGAAATAAAGGTATGGATAAGCTTGTCTTAGTCTTGTTTCAACACAAAATCTTTAGCAATGTTCAATGAGCCAAATGCTGATCTTATCTTTAATATAGCAAGTAAAACTAAGATCTCAATCCATGATCCTGCCAAGATGTTTTATATTGGATAACGTCTTAAGTACTCTAGATTCCAGGTGGGCACAGAGATTTGATCGCCCCTCTTTGTTTCTAAAGGAGATAATCTCAGTTTTTTTTTCATTAGAGAAAATTTTGATGCATCCAGTTACGTACTTCACTGAGGCACTGACACAATAAATATAAGGGAGGAAAGTCACTTCGTGAAAGAGCAAGACAGATCTGAGCATCATCTGCACACATTTAGCAATGCTGATGAATGCATACAGAAAAAAGGAGGATACAATAGAAGCTCAAGGTGACAGTGTTTTTGTGGAACTTCTGATCAAAGATAAAGGAGCTAAATATGCAAAATAAGATGAATATGATAACTTTTCTTAAAGAGACAGCACAGAGGAACAATGTTCAAGGTCATGCTGCCATGCTTCAAAGAAGATCAAGCAATGAATTGTAAAAACTCCACATTTCAAACATAGACCCCATAAGGAAAAATAAACACCAAAAACGTTTGAAGTAAAATGTATTTTAGTGTAATATTATACACTTTTTAGGCACTTATTTTTCACGGCCTGCTGCAGCATTTATGAATGATATTTCTCCTTTCATGTTTGTGTTTGTGAATATATGACTTTTTTTACATAGGACACATTAAAGTGAGAATTCGCATTTCAAGGACATAACGATATAAAAGAGACACATTCATTTCTAGGCTGTTCAAGTCAGTTATGAAAAACACAGCAACAAAAGCTATGTATGCCCATCACAGAAAAAGGTATCCTTTTGAAAACTGCATCTAAAGGGAGGAGATGCTCCCAAAACCTGCTGTGATTGCTGCTGGGAGAAGCCAGCTGTTGAGCAAGCTTAGACAAGTAACAGTATGGTTTGGGCTTGTTGCTGGTGCTCAAATTAGATTAACCACAATGGTACTATAAAAGTTTATGTTAGTCTGTTTTTATATCATTAGGTTTAGTCATGGTCTTTTATAACACAATATATGCAACAACAAAAACATTTAGATATCACAAAAAGAACCCCACTCTTATGTTATTATAGCAAAGTCAATGCAGACCCGGGCATAAATAAAGCAATAAGCCATGAGCTCATGGATAAACGGAAGTCTTTCCTACACACAATTAAATCCCTATAACATGCTCTTGTTATAAAATGTTAAAAACATAAAATATGAAAAAAGAATGTGTTGTAATAATAATAAATCTCACAATAAAAAAAATCTTACATCAAGAAATGTGGCTGCAGTATGATTTAATTGCCATGCAAACATGGTTTGCTGAAGTAAGACAAGAACTTTCAGTTGTTCTTCATTGTGTATTGAAGCAATTTCATTAACTTTATCTTCCAATTGTAAGTATGTTTATGATCTTCTGATTGTCATTGCAAAGAGCACCCATTTGCAATTATCTGTGTTATGCAAGCATCACGCTAATAATTATGCATTTAATTTTCTATACCTGGTTTAACACTGCTTGAGGCATATCTAACCAAAACATGGACAACTGAAGCACGTGTGACATTCAAGCACGTATGACATTCAAGCATGTATGACATTCAAGTTATATTGCATTGTTAGAATTAATCATTCAGTAAATATTACATTCAAAGGCCAAAATATTTATTGAGGAACAGTTAAGCCTGTTAGCCTTTTCTTTTTCTTTTAATGTGGTCTCTAAGAAAATAAGTTATCAGTCCCCCAGTTTAACTCACTGAGGAGCACAATCAGAAACATGTGATAAGCCCTGTCTGATCCCTGGAGAGTACGATCATAAACATGGAATAAGAACATTTGAGAACAAAGAGTTCCGGATTATGATGCAATAGTTACCCCCAGAGACCATTAAAACTCTAGAATGCGACGGCTAGTCATAATATTGGATTTAAGAACTAAAACATCAGTTTCTCACACACTAACACCACACCCCCTTTAAAACATTACCAAAGGACCCTGTAAGGCAGAAATATACAAAACACCATACCATATTTAGTGTATACATGTACGTACTACCTATGCATGTGACTACAAAATCTGCCATATTTTCAAGTCCAAGGTGATCTCACAACATAACACCATGTCTTGCTCTTAGGTACTGACTTCAGACATTTAAGTGCCTGTAAAATTTAATGTCCTATAAAACAAGACTGCCTTACCACCTGCAATGTGTATTACAACTCTGTGAGAAACATTATTGCTTACTTAATAGTTACCATTCTCAAACAGTCATCTGTTACCTAAATCAACACCGACATAACATGAACAACACTAATAAAAACTGAAAAATCTTGTCAGCAGGCAAGTCTTAGGTAGCAAGCTAAGCATAACGTCTCATTATAGCTCCACTTATATGATCTAACTTGAAAAAGAATCAATCTTCTCCTGCCTTCCTGCCTTTCTCTTTTGTGCTTTTATGCATCCTAATGATCTTGTATAACAAAAAGGACAATGGCAGCTTGATAGGGACAGTTCTTTGATAGAAAAATGCAACAGAGTTATATAACTAAATACATGCAAATACACTTGGCTAGCATTACAGTTGTGTGTCTAGCTCTCTACATTTGCATTTATGGCATTTATCAGAAGCTTTTATCCAAAGCATCTTCCATTCCTTAACTATAGGTCACAGTCTTACAGTTGGGGCAGCTTGGAGCAACTTGGGGCCTTGCTCAGAGACCCAGTGGTGGTGCTGAAGGTAGGATTCGAACCCATAGTCCAGAGGCAAGTATCTTACCCACTAGACCACCACAAAATATCAGAGATATTTTATTTTAGGTTATATCTTCTATGGATAATGTTAGTAAGAGAACACTGCACCATTAAATTCTACATTTATAACATCTACATAGACATTCCACACCTCAGATTTGTTGACAGCAGGTTAGTTACTTCTCTCTTCTTTGATTCTGATGGTTGGCTGGATGGCCAATGAATCTGACCTATAGTGACTGAGGGACAGTGGATCATTTGAATGCATTCAGTATTATGGCAAATACTGTTTTCTTGATAGAAAGAGACCCTAATAATCTTCTCATACCAAGACATGATGCAGCAACAGAGAAGGTTATCTGTAATCTCTCTGCAGAACATGGTGATGATTGGAGGGAGTTGTTCTTCTCAGTCTCCACAGGAAGTGGAGATGCTGATGGACCTTCTTGCTGATGAAACTCATGATTAGGGTCCATGTGATGTTCTCTGCAACGTGAACACCAAGGAACTCAGTGCTCTGGATGATCTTCATTGAGGAGCCATTGATATTCAGCTGAGAGTGATGACATCATATTGTCAACAACCATCTCTTTTGCTTTGGCCATATTCAGAGACAGGTTGTTGGCTCAGCACAAGTGCACCATTACACCCTCCTCTCTTTATGCCACCCCATCAAGGTCAGGTCATTAGCCAACGTAATGATGTGGTCAGAGCTGTGCATTGCTGCTCAGTTGGGTGTGATTCTTGTTCATATCAGAACTACTAAAATCATTTTAGTGGTTGAGTTGCCTCCATAATGTATGGGGAGAGAAAGCAGAGGGACAAGTCGCCTGAAAAGTGTGTAGCCGAGAGAGAGAGAGTCTCAGACATTGAGACATCACCGCCATGGCGGCCAAAAAGCAGCACAATGCAGAGCAACAAATCAGTCTTGCGGAGCCAAACACACAACAGACTCATAGACTTCAAGACACTAAAGCCCAGGTAATACATAAAACACAGGTATCTCTGTTTGTTTTTAATTAAACAATTAGCTTTATTTAAAAATAAGACCATGAATGCAGTTATGCATGCTTTTTCCCCACCCATTTTTGGGCAAGAGCAGTTTACTACACCTGTTTGTAGCCGTACTTAACTATAAATGGCTTGGTATTAAACACTGAGTTAATACCTGTCTCTGTAATTTAATGGTAAAATGTGGCACACTGAAAGAAGATACTGCACTGTAAGCAGAATGTTTAAGATAAATATTTTTTTTGGCCTTAAAACCAAAATTAAGAGTATTTAGTTTTAAAGCAACCATGCAATAACATGGCAATCTCATGTGTACGTGTCAGTGGCTTTAAACTTGATATAATAAGATACAATACAATAAAAATCTTTGGGGGCAGTTTCTAAATTCTAATTTAGAGGTTATTGGATGATCTGAATATATTTTTCCTCCTGCTAAAGATCAAAAGAAAATGAAAGTATTTTAAACTCTACTCCACACAGAACACATGCTTAATTTACTTTTAAAATGTTTAATTTACTTTTTAAATGAACTAAAATGTATTGCCTAACAAAGTACGAATAGGCATATTAGCAGGCAAAAGGCTTAATACAGGCATTACAAGGAAAATATGAATTTTCTTTTTATTTTATATGGCTGCATTTAGCTATTCTGTTGCTCTCGTAAGGATTTGCAGGTGTTGATATGATTTGGTACACAGCTAGGCATGATCCCTCCTGTAAAATATTTCTTGTTTTATTTCTGTGGTGGTGCATTATCTTCATCTCAAGGTCTTTGCTGATGCTTGTCTGAGACAGAACTGTAATTACAGATGAAGACAGCTTCAGCGTCTCAGGAGAGATCCAGGGATAGATAAATCTGCTGTCACACAAAAGGGAAAAAACAACCACGACAAAAAAAAACCCCTGGTCATACACCTTAGATAATTAGACACCCTCTTGGGGAATTGGAAACCATCAAAACTGTCCTGTTGCATATGTGTTAAGATTTTTTTCCCATGGTAATTTCACATCTGAAAACAGCCAACCCCCATTTTCTGGCACGATCTCACTTACTTTAAGCCATACCACCTGATTGTATATATATATATGATCTCCCATGATGTGTTAGGAAGAAATCCACCCACATATACCAGCAATCACACTAAACAAGGTCTAAACACACATGAAAAGAAGCCAAGTTCAGTTTATTTGAGCTGTGAGCTAACAGCTGGATTTTCCATTGCTCAAAGCTCTTCACAGTTAGTATATATAATAAGGGGCTTAATAGTATATGGACTCTATGGACAACAGCTGACCAACTGAGGACAGTGCCTGAAATAAAGCAGTGGTAAAAACTATTTATGGAATATTCATGAATAGTCTATGACTGTATTCATAAGATGTTTTAGGAAATGACATTGTAGAAACATAAGGTGATTAATTACACAGGTCAACATGTCAGAACCATCATGTACAAGTTTCTGTGGGTTTTGTAGTGTGTTTCGTGCTGATTTCAGATCTGTGTTTAGTTTTTCCTGCACGTACAGTGTTTGTGATGAAGCTAGTTCGATATTGCATGATAGTTGGTATAATGACTTAACTATATTCTCCTCTAGTATACTTTTATTACAGGTAAGCTGTACTATTTCCTTGTTAATTTATTTCTAGTCTGAGTATATTATTATATATTCAGGTATTTTTGTTCTGTATTGTTATGTCTTGTCTGAGTGTGCAATCGTGATGTGAACAATTTCCTCCGAGATAAATAAAGTTTTCTGATTCTGATTCTGATTCTGATATAATAATCATATGCTGAGCGTTTTTGAAGAAACAGTGGTAGCTGACTGACCTGATCATTATATCTCTGCCACAGTGTGGCCTATTTTACTTCACACTGAAAATATTGAAATAGTTCTTGATTGTTGCTGCGGTTTAATAAAAACCTATTGCAAATCTAATATTACTCATCATTAAAAAGTGGTTTAGAAAAGTGTGTTGTGGTTTCTGATTATTACATTTTTTTTGTAATGGACAATTATTGTATTCATATCACTGTTATAGTATAACAAGTTACAACATTAGTTTTGTTGTTAAGAATGAATATGTTGATTACAAAATGCCATCAAACCAAAACAGGAAAATATGTATGAACATGATCACTTAGATTTAAGACCAGCTTTCACAGGCTAAGCTATAGGATTAAATCTCCAATTTGCTTTGTCATGTTATGCGCTTTTCACATCATAACAGGGAAATGACAAATGTTCTGAGATCCATTGAGCAGAAGAGCACATTAAAAAGAATTTGACCCTCTGCCTTTTGGATTTGTAGCCTTTTTTTGTACTAACAGTCCTTTCCACAGCCCTTCCCTTGTTTGAAGACTTATTCACAGTTCACTCACCACCTTTCTAATAAGGTGTGCTCTGAACCTAACTAACCCGTTGCTCCATAGCCTACATCAACTCCCCAAGCGTGAAGTACATAGTTAGTTTGACATATTTTATATCAGAGCTTTCCAGGCCTGCCTTGCACAGTTTCGAGTTTTCCCAGCTGGAGTGGAAGTAATCAGAAAAACTGTGACTGATATTAAGTTTGAGGACGGACAGAGAAAAATGTCTGCTTCAAAATGTTCTTTGAGTACAAAATGTTCCCAAACTATTTCCCAAAGCATTTCAGTGGTTCAAATTAGTCTGACTTTATAATATTTTGAGCCCCCAATATACCACCACACCCCCAAAAAGCTTGTGAAGTCAAATTTTTAGATATTCCTAGCTTCTTAATATTTATGGTCGTCTTTTCTCCTTAGTCTTTTGGCTTGACACACCTTAACTAAGTACAAATACTGAATGAAAAAGATAAAAGCTACACCACCCAAAGGCAATTTTTGTTGGTTGCTCTTCTCTGCCTTTTCAGTGAATGGAGAGGCCCATTTAATAATTACTTTTTCTACCCAACTGAAATTTCAGATTCTCATCTCTTCCAGGACTTAATGATCAAGTCAGCACGTGGGTCCAACTTTCAGTTCTTCTGTTTTCAACTCCAGATTTGTCTCTTGGAGAGCAAGTCTACATCCAAACAGAATAAACACATAACAGAGTGATCCAGCCACAGCTTCCAGAGAACATGTTATTAATTCGGGCTGTTTTTACTATACAGTGGATTTGACACGCTTAAAATAGCTCCTGAATTTTATTAGATGTCTTTGAACAACAGCACAATGTAAGCATGCCAGAAACTGTGAAGATCCTTTAAAAAATTACTTGATTCAGCTGGACTTGTGAAACTGTTTAGCTTTTTTACTGAAAGGAAAATTCATTTACACATCAGGCTGTATCTGTTTTTGGCTACTTTCTGCAATAATCGCAAGTTCTCTGTTTTAGTATATCTACCATTTTTGTCTATGCCTTTCCTTGGCAATACCCTTTGCGTACACTTAATTTCATTCTTCATTCAGACTTTATGAACTAGAAATATAGGCCATTCACAGAGCTCAAAGCAAAAGTTTAAAATATCTGAGGGTCCCTGAGGACTGGTTTGAGAGGCTCTAGGGAAAATGACTTCCTAGTTGTCAGCCAATACTTCCTAGTTGTCTACATTTTGTAGAAAATATAACATGATTTTTTCCAGAATTTATCTGTTTATAAGATTCACTAATCAAATATTTTTCTGAAAGACGATTCTTCCTTCCAAGGCTCTTAATACTTAATACCTTTGCTGCTTATACGACAGTAAATCAGGGGGACTACAGTCTGCTAAGAACTGATTGTGTATAAATTTCTCAGACAGACAATGCACTAATGAAGGACATGTATACATGCATTATGATGTGCATAGTTTAGAGTGGCCATTAAAAAAAATAATTCTCCTCAGATGAAAAAAAATAATTTGTTAAACAGTAACAGGACCAAGAATGCATGTTTTGGCTTTGATCTGTCTGTAAAAGCTGAAACTGTGTAAATGTTCTTTTATCACATCTTCACGGCTCCTGCCTCTGTCTAGTCAGTGGGTCTGTGTAGCCACACTGTTAAGGGAATTCTTTCAGGAATACTCTCATTTGATACCTACCACTAAATTGCTCCTGGTTTTAAGTTCAGACTCAAGTGCCATACTGTATGTAATCAACCATACTCTTAATATCACTACACATTTTCTCAACCATACCCCCTTGAATACATGACGAGGAAAACTGCATCTATAATAAATTTGCAAATGTCTTCTGCAAATACGTTCTGTAAACTGAAGAAAAAGTGGAGAAGACTGCTTTCTCTGGTTAAAACGGTTTCTCCGTTCTTCGGTTTGCATGGGGAACCGCTAGAGAACGGTCGAAAGAGTGTCTCCGTTCAGCGCGGCTCCTCGCGCGGGTCTCGGGGATGGCATAAATAAAGAAAGATCAAGGCTAGTTGTGCTATCAGAGTGTGTGTGTGTACGTGTTTGTATTTAACTCTGTGAGAACCAAATGCCCTCATACTAGAATGCACACCCGGCCTGTAGCGCGTGTTTGCGTTGGTGTCTGTGTGGGACTCATGCCATCGCTTCTGAGCTGCGTTCGGGCTCACATACCGGGCAGTCCCGGCAAGCCCTGACCAACCCTGACCTGTCAGTTCTCCAGACCAGAAGACCTGTATGGGATCTTGATCCACAGCATATCAGAGGGAATGTGATGCTCTATAACTGGTGACTTACAATTTTGCTCAAAGTTGTTCCTCAGAATAAAGCAGAGCATCATCCAGCTAAACACTCCGACCGAGGAACTGAATAGTCCACCCGGCTAAAACTTTTTTAGCTTAGTGAGCAGTCGGTCTAAAGTAACCGATTAGTTACGAGTACATAAGTTAATAAAAATTAAAAATACATTTATTAAAAAATGACATTCCAACTTTAACTTCTCACAACGAGACGTGCTCCTGAGCTCCCAACACACGCGCGCATCCACACCCTGATGTGCGCGTTCTAGATCTGGTTAGATGTACAGTAGTATAAACTCCCCGCCACAGACTCTGACCATCTCATACATGTTAAACTGCACTTCTGCAATCAAATTCACATACATCGCGCAGCCTGAGGCTCGTTAGCTTGGTTAGATGCTGAAGAGACTTACAGTTGCTGGCCCCCCGCGCTGAAGTCAAAACACTCAGCAACGCGACGAGGAGCATCCTGCCGTGGTCTTACGAACCCAAGGTGTAAAACAGAACTCCCCTTTAGCGCTTTAGTGCAAAGAACACTTTCCACCGCAGCCCGTTATCTCCAGCCTGTACGGACACAGCTTCTGCGTTTCAGTCTTGAACCACAGAGAGGGGCGACCACCACTGTGCGCTCAGCATCTCCACCGAGCCTCTTATAGTCTCTCTCTCTCTCTCTCTCTCTCTCTCTCTCTCTCTCTCTCTCTGACTACCTCTCTCACACCCCCC
>JBBIGB010305271.1:0-11178 GCA_037577075.1 Alestopetersius hilgendorfi | reverse complement strand
ACACACACACACACACACACACACACACACACACACACACACACAAACACACACAAACACACACACACACACACACAAACACACACACACACACACACACACTTGTGCACACACAGAGAAACACACTCATGTTCACTATCAGTTTTCTAGCCTTTTATATTCATCTTTAATTATCTGTTTTAATTATCTCTATCTTTTTAATGCATAATTAGTTATCAATCCTGGGTTTAAGAAAGTGAAAAAAAAATCAGGCAACTGTGTGTTTAATGCATCACACTTGTCAGGTAAAGGCAGAGGGTGAGGTCTTACGATGCCCTTGTTGGCCGTGAGGTTGTGGAGAGCTCCGCAGCACGCCTCCTGAGTGGTCTGTCTCTCGCTGGATCCAAGCAGAGTCAGGTACGACTGCAGGGTCTTCGAGCTGATGAGCCAACTCTGGCCACTGGGGTTGTTGTCCTCTATCACTGGATAGTCAAAGTGGTTCTGCAAGACGGTGAACACGCTTATCATAGGAGAATTCACCTTTTCGCCCATTCAAAATCAGTCTGTACATGTATTGTGTCACTGGGAGAAAATATGAATAAAATCCATATCCATGTCATATAATTGTAGTTGTAAACAAAGGCACCACTTTACAATAACTTATCTTATTAAGGGTAATACATTTATAATCAGGTCATTAAGTAGGTTATAGACAGTTTATAATTAATTAATAAGCAGTTCTAAACAATACACTGATGCACATTGTTTAATCAAGGCCTGGTGTTTTAATGGTAGTAGCATGTTAATAAAGACCTGATAAAGCTAGCAGTTTAACATTTTGCCTGAGAAAGAGACAAGATAAGCTCAGCAACTAGCAAGATCTGTCAACTATCAAAATAGTGAGCCTGCATCAATGTATGACAACTGTTATAACCTGCTTATATTTCTTATTAATGATTTATAAACTATCTACAACCTGATTAACAACCTGATTATAAATCATTTACTAACCCATTATAAGGGTAGCCTTACTGTAAGTGTTGCCATAAAGAATCAATAAACAAAAGGTTTTGAAATCATGCCTTGAACACGTATGACAACTTGGGCAGTGCTTTTGATGAACTAACCTCCTGCTGGATTTTGCGGCTCTGGCTGCTGAAGCAGCCTATGGGGCCGGTGTCTGTAGTGTTGGTGCGACGGTTAGCGTATCCAGCCAGGGCGTTCATCTTGTTAAAAAGAGCAGGTGACTCACTCTCCAGCTGGTAGGTGAGGTTGTGCAGAGTACACACACAGTTCTCCACAGACTGAGAGCAAAAAGCAACAGAACGGTGAACAGCTGTTAGGCCAGGCACGTATGCTTCATGTTTACTGTATAGGTTTATATCACAATGAGTTCATGCACTTTACTGATCTGCTGCCTCTTGACAAAAACTGGAAACAACAATACAAGTAAAGCTTCCTCGTCGCTGCAATTACATAAAACTTGTGACATAATTGTTAAGTAAACAACTCGTTTAATATGGGTGAGGTTTCCAGACAAGTCTCGTCAATACACACATTATTGGGAATTTTAAAGGGTGTGCTTGTAAACAATGGCGCGATAATCTATGTGTCAACTAATCTCTACATCTCAATCCTTCAACCATTGCCTGGCATGTCTTGTTGGATGTCTACATGTGACATTTAAAATAAACCTTTAATTTCATCCTTAATTACCCTAAATATGTCATTAAGATTTTATTGAAAATACAACATTATTGTCCAGATTAAAGTACCTTATCATCCAGGTTGCCTGCTTCCACACTGTTTTGCACGTAGCGGACCATCGAGTCCACCAGGCCCTTGCAGTTGCGCATGGCTTGCCTGCTCGCCAGTTTACCTGAACTCAAATTCCTGTGGGTAAAAAAAAGAACCATGGTTGCATAACAACAGGATGATTATCCCTTTGCTGGCATTCTTTTAATCCCTGTGCTTGATCTAGGCCTGAGGAGCAAACAGATCAAACTGCACATTCTCACATTTATTTCCAGGTTACACAGGTGACACTCTTTATAAAGTGCATATTAAATACAGTTAAGTCAATATTGGGTTTAGCATTTGCCAGGCTCACAATATCCTGGCAGAGAGTGAGCTGGCGGACAAAGCTGCAGTGTCAGATTTATAATGACGTGATTGTTCTTGCTGAAGCGATTGCAAACGTTTGAAGGCGTGATCTGTGTCCCGCTATTAACAATGCTACCTTTTTCTAATGCGGCAGGTGGATGATCTAGCTCTGGCTTTACCCTGACTATTTTGCAAGGATTTCTGATTCAATAAACATTCTTAATTACATAAATACCCCAAAAGGTGCCATTTGGTGAGCAAATTTTTATATATACAAATGAGAAAAAATACATAGTATTGTAATTAAATGTAATTGTAATAACACCATTTTAATTAAAAGTAATTGTAATAACATAATAATCCCTTAAACAAACAAAGGCAGTGCATAAAACAAAGACAACGCCTAAAAAATGAAACCAGTATCAAAACTAGAATTATTTTACAGGTTGTTTCATGAACAGAGATTAATTCCAGTTTTGGACTTCACAACATTCTAAATGGAGATTCTCTGTTAAAAGACACATTAAGTCCAAGGCTAGGCTTAATTCCTGTCTGGGAAATGCCAAGAGTACCTGGCTTTGTTTACCTTAGGCATCCTGTGGCATTATAGAAGGTCTCAGGGTCTAGATCAGGATTGGCACCCTGGTCTGCAGAGGCTGCATACGGTTCCAGGATGGTTTCGGTGAGAACAGGCAGAGAACTGCGCAGTAGCTCAGGTTTCAGATTATCCGCAGAGGAAAGGTTCCACAGGAGACCTGTGTTGGGACAGAGACACAGCAAGGTCAGCTTACCAGAACACAACAGGAAAATAAAGGCCTGTACACATAAAAACAACCTTTAAAAGGGTTTTAACCCACAGCGCCTGAATGATGTACATCACAAAAGTCAGCTATGTCCAAATAATTGACTAAATGATATAAATAATGCTTTTATCATACTACCTACATTGTGCTGAAAAGGATATGAGACACTTGGATATGAGTACATGACATAATGTTTAAGGCTTTAAATATTAGAAAAGAACATTTCGTGCATAAACCGGAAAAATACCCTCAAGGTTCTAAGGGCTAAATTAAACTGGATTTGCTATGAAGGTGAAGGGGATCATGGGAAAATGTGTGAGTCACCTACTAGCAGAGACTTGCAGGTAAAGCACTTCACAAATAGAGGAAAATATATCATTTTCATCTCTCTGCCAATCTTCCTAATGTAGTCACCTTGAGGCAGGGCAGCGGATTCAAACCAGATTTTTTCTCTTTGAGAAATGATCAGAAGTACAGAGAAGAACCACCTATAACTTTTCTGGTAAATAATACTCTAAACTAGGGGTCTCAACTCCAGCCCTGGAGGGCCGGAGTCCAGCACAGTTTGATGCTTCTCCTACTCAAACACATTCACTAAACCTGACAATTAACTGGTGAGGTGAACCAGGTGTTTCTGCACAGGGAAATCACCAAAACCTGCTGGACCACAGCCCTCCAAGACTGGAGTTTGAGACCCATATCGTCTACTGTTAAATAGCCACTTTAAATTGGTCATTATGAAGGTCCCAATTCCTTCTTAATTAGGTTGAAAATGAACTAGCGCGATGGAAAAATATCCTTTGGTTCTGTCCTTTATTCTTTTCTAACTGAGAGTGTTTGTGGCCTCCCTTTCATGAATTAAATGGTGTTGATGTGAGGTTGCATCCAATCTATCAGCTCCACAGATCTGTCAGGTGTTTACCTGTCACGTGTTTCAGTGTTTCGGCTGAGTCTGTATCTTTAAGCAGCTGCACTGCCTGGGTGATTCCTCCACAGCGCTGTACTTCCTCCTTGTTGGCCTGGTCTTTAAACACCAGGGTTCGCAGTGCAGATGCTGCAGTCTGCTGGATCTGAGGGTTGGAGCTGCTCATCAGGGATACCAAAGGTGGAATGCCGTTCATCTTCAATACCTGTGAGAGAGAGTATGGAATGGATTTGCTTATTGACTACTGAGACATGGGTGGATGTAATCTGGTAAAGCCCAGACTGAGGCAAGATCTGGATGATAATAACAGCATTCCATTGCTTCAAAACAAAGCTGTGACGCCTAAGGAAGACTATTATTTCAATGGACAGAAGTGATAAAAAGTGGAATTCTGCAATAAGGACTGATGTAGTTCACTTAAAACTGTGACATCATAATGATTTCAGAAATGTTCAATATTAGCATTTATACCTAAACGTCATGGATGCTCAAAACAAGAATAACACCAATTTAGACCAGGCTGGAAGTTTCCCCACCTCTTGCTTGGCTTTATCATCTGTGAAAGTGCTGTGCTGAATGAAGGAAGCACCAAACAGCTGATAATTCTGATCTTGGCTGAAGAGACATTTCACTGCTTCTGGTACTGTAAGATCAGTTGAGCATGCCTCTCCATTTATCCTAGTTTAAAAAAGTAAACACATACCATCAGTGATGAGAGAATGCTGGTTTAACAGTTTTACAGTTACCATACAAAACAAACACAGTGAGTGGTGGCCCTCAAGGGTCTATATTAGGCCAGGTTACATTTTCTTTGTATGTTAATGGAATTGCATATGTGACTACAAACTGCACAAACAATTTGTATGGCAATAACACTTTATGCTTGTGCTCATTCTTTGAATCTTGTTATTTCAGTTATTTCAGTTTCATTAAAGCACAAATATGCTAAAGAATTTGATGAATTTGATGTTCATCATTTGGGGCAAAACGTGTATGCGTCACACTGAACTGCACAGTTTCGTCCGTTGTTTTTATCATGATGGTGGGTCCGATTCAAACAAACGGACAACCCTTCTATGAACCCTTTTATGATGTTGGACCTTGTTGTACTATTAACCTAAAAATGCATTGTTTGGCATTATAAAGATATTATGTGTGTGTGTGTCTTAAAACAGGGCTTGTTATTAGTTGATGCATACCTTTCTAAATAAGGCTCTCCTACTTCATTAGACAAAATTAATTGAAAAATGAGAACAATCTAATCATAAATCAGACCTTCATACTCACCCATTAGTCTCACTTTTGCTCCTAGAGATTGCTGGCCCCTTGGGTTCTGTGTTTGAGTGGGTGGAAGGTGGTCGTTTGCTGATGGTTTGAGTTTTAGTTAACTGATTAGTATTACTGGATTGAATTGTGCCATTCGCTATGGGATGGCCAGCGCTGTTATGGGGAGGGTAGGTGTGTTTCCGCTGTAGTCTGGCTGTCTGTCTTATGTCTTGGTTCCAGAAAGTATTGTTGATGCCAACAGCAGAAGAGGAGGTCAGGCGAGGGGTTATGAAGCCGTCCGTCACAGTCCGGGTCTGGCTTAAGGCTGGGGGGCTGCTGGGGAACATGGAGTTCCTCTGAGAACTTGTGGTCTTGGTGCTGATGCTCCTGTGTATGCTCTTTTGACTCTGTTTCCCCAAAAGAAAATCAAAACAAAAATGACACAGGTAAATCTTTTTTACAGGAGCTTTATATCGTCATGGATGTAACTTGTACATCTGAAACAGTAGCTTTCTAGAACAAGGAAAGAACATGTTTAACTTTAGTGTATATTAAAGATCCAAGAGTTTATTTCCTATCTCTTGGTTTATGCATCATAACAAAGTTCACATCAAGGAATGCACACCTAGCATTTTGAAATCATGTTAAAAACAGATGTTGATTTGGGTCTAGCTTTAAGGGGATAAAGAAAAGATGCAGACGACTTAGGCACTGAAGTACGTTGCTCTGGATAAGAGCATCTGCTAAATGCTGTAAATGTAAACTTAAACGCAAACACGTGTAAAGACCCAGAAAGTTGTACTAAGAAAGTGTGTATCAATGTCAAATATAAGTGTAATAATAGCAGTCGTTTAATGACTGAAACTAGCCCAGTCCACATGCAGGACACCAAAGCCATGACTCATGCCAGGTGTGGTGCTGAATGGCTCTCACGGCACACTGGCATGATAATAGTATAATTGCATCTTTAGTGAATTCATGCATAGGAAAGCACTTGAGTGTTATATATATGATACAGCATAGCATGACGGCTTAACACTTGGTTTCCAGACACGATAGAAATATCCCAAAAGTGAACTTTTGACCAGGCTGACATCTTCACTACATTTCTGCATTTCTAACAGATAAAGATATTGGAAGAAGCATTTCCACATGAAGGGTGGGAACAGAACTCCTATGAGTGAAAGCTGACTTCTTCTTTCAAGTATGCAGAGATAATGACTTTCGTTCTCTGACTAATAGACCTCAGATTTTTACGCTCAGAAGATAATGACAGGCACAGCCCATCACTCAACCAATGCGATAAGCCTTTTAAAGACAACCTTGAGGATTAGGGCCGCCCAGTGTGATCTGATCGAAGGGGGAACCAATCAAAGCATGTTTTAATGGATTAGAATCGTGTCTAATTCCAATGCATCCTTAAGCCTGTTCCCTCACAATGCTCTATTTCTAGTAGGGAATTGTTTCCGAAGTGAATTGCAGTGTGGAAAAGGTAAACAGTCCAATAGCTGTGTGTAATGTCTGTTTGTGGCAACATAGAATTTGAATGTGTGGATCTTCTATATTGGATACTAAGAATAGGAGGCCTCAAAGCCCAGAAACAGTAGTGTTTCACTCACATCAGACAACAAACAGCCAACAAAAGTGACCCATTTAAGACGCCACAAGATGGTCATATCAGAAAAGTGGTCCAAAAACAAAGCAGTAGTTCAGAGTGTGTACCACCACAAACAGGCAAAACATGAAGCGATTTTACCTTTCACAGCCAATTAAGGGGCACTATGTGTTATACACATATTCTACTGAAGATGATTCTTTAAAAACACTTGACTTCACATGGAGTGATGTTAGAGAGTGCACAGCTGATCAGTCAGAAGTCAAAACAGCAAAAAAATCATAATATAATGAATACAGCAGTATGGGAAAGTCCAAACACTCATGTTTCTAAGTTAATTTGAACTGTCCTCTACAGAGGACATATTTAAATACTGCATGTTATAGCACAATATGCCATAACTTTTAATAGGACACATTTAGGCTTTTTTCCTTTGTTCAGTTCGGGAGGTGTGTGTTCTCTGTAGTGGGTGTGTACTTAATTACACTTAGAAAGTCATTTGACCAGGGGCGCCCAGACCTTTGCATGAGACTGTATGCTGATTGTTTCTCACACGCAAATCCAATGAAGTAAAATCAAAACGTGATTCAAAAGCCAAAATCTGAGGTCTGAACAAAGCTCAAGACAATTTAGCAGGTCCTGCAAATGGTACAGATTCTCTATTTTCTGCATCACAGTGATTTTACTGTTTCTTTGTCTGAAAGAGGGAGTCTGATCTCATGTTCAGAAACAATAACGCTGATTAATCGCACTACGTGACTTTGACACGCTACTCGGCCCAGTGAGTGGAAAGTTTACTTTAAAACCGGATAGATGGACTTTTGATAGGAGCATCATTCACTGCAATTCAAGCAATAAGACATTTTTGTATCATCGGAGTGCATCAGGTCTAAAATATCACCTCAACACAAAGCATTTAGGAGCGAACCTGAACCAGTCCGATACCAGCACCAGTGGCCTGCCACACTGGACCAGGTACTCAAACTGACCCGTCTACCTGTGACCCAGTTTATTTTGAGATGCCTTGTATGCTGGGGTAATGTACGTATCCACCCAGATTTGCATGAGAGAAACTTGTGAGCCCCACCCTCGGCAAAACACTACTTTACAGCTTTTAACCCCCAAACCCCCCACTTCCGTTCCAGACCCAACAACAGTGCATCCCAGCCCCCACTTTATAATGCTTCAGTAACCTATGCTTGTATGTTTGTTGTCTTAAACTGCACCTTATAGATGGACTTAGTTCTATCATTGTTCTTGCTGAAGCATTTTTTCCCTCAGCATATAAGATCATATTGTTGAATGCTGTAATCATTAACAGTGCAAAACAGTTATTAAATAAAAAGAGACGTTGAAAGTCTGTAGTGTTGATTATTCATTCACTCATATGTCCAAATGCATTTACATTTATAATATTTTTACAGCAAAAATATGTGTGAATTTTGCTTAATTAATTACGTAATTAATTAGATTTTTTTAAATCACACGACACCCCTAATTATTTTACATTTCACATTTTATGTTACATTTTATCTCCACCAATAACTAAATCTCTGCTTTAACAAAAATTAAATGCAAAAGCTGGACATATAACCAAATTTCCTTTTATTGCATTTGACTGCAGTTGTTTTTCCATCTATTTGTATTTAAATGCACTCCTGGAAAAACACACACACACACACACACACTAAAATATCTTGTTTATATCTGGTTTTCCCACATTAAAAAACCCTTAATTAATGCATGTTCAGGAAGTAGTCTTGTACACAGTGAAGCATCTGTTCAGACTTGCAAAATGAAACACAGTTGCCCAGCTTCACATATAAAAATAAGCTTTGTGTGCTTTTGTCACTGCTTATGTCACTATTATGTGCAATAATGGGTTCAGTATAGAGATCAATTCTAAACCACTGTCTGTGTTCATTAGTACATTACTACACTACTACATACTATAGTATTTATATCCACCTCTCTTACTGACCACTAAGAGTGTAAAGCGTATATTGTACAGAGTAATTTCTGTAGTTTTATTTTGACTGTATGTTAATTTTATATATTAAATTGCTCTTTATAAAGGTAAAGAGGGCATTTGCTGAAGCTTTTATCCAGAGCGGCTTACGGCCATTAGTTACAGGGACAGCCCCCTGGAGACACTGAGGGTTAAGTGTCATGCTCAAGGACACAATGGTGGGAAGTGGGGGTTTGAACCTGTGACTTTGTGGTTGTCTGGTTCACAGGAAAGTGTTTTACCCACTAAGCTACTCTCTGTGTTATCAGGTGTAGCAGAAGCACTTTTACTCCCGGGTAAATAATGTTTTTTATCCTGAATCTGGTACACTGATGACATTATGATTATTTATACTAGAATCTGAACAAGCAAGTGTTTTCATGTGCTTCTGTGAGGATCAGTACTGAAGACGTAGAAGCATGAAGTTCACCTTTGTGTGTCCATTGGAAATGGAGCTTTCAGTCACGAAGGCAGATCCATTCAGTGCAGGACTGGGGTAGAACTTGTAGTCGGTAAACACGCTGTCGCTCTGAGGGCCTGAGTAGGGGAGACCAGAGAGGTAACAGGGTATTTAGGAAAACTTCAAGAGCCTTTATTGTCATTTTAACATTATTATGCTTAAAACACTGGCCTGTGTTTCCTTTTCTAGTGTATTAAACTGGAGCTTGACGGGATGGCTTTTTCACATATACCACCAGAAGAAGATTTTCAAGACAACACAGTTTACAAAACTCATTCGCTTCTCTATATGCTAAACATGAAGTTATTTTAGTGCAATTTCCTGAAAAAAGGCAGTATCTTATATTAACAAATTACATTAAAATACAAATATCAGACCCTACATCAGCACATATTCATTATTAATGGATTTAGATTTGATTACATAGCACTGTTGATGTCTGACATGTTTTTTGAGAAGGTCTCAACTTAAAATATATTTTAATTACATTTATCATGGAGAGCTAAATACAGGCATGAGACGATGTGTTAATAACCATATTTAAAATATGTTTTATGCCAAAACAATCCCAAAATTATCATAAAAACATGTCAGGCATCAGGCGGCCTAGCACATCTTAATTAACTAACTAAATTAACAAATTAAACCAAAATACAAATGTCAGACACTTAATCAACATATATTTAACATTGAGCCAGATGTCTTAACAGTGTAATGTCCTGAAAACACCTTCACAGACAGTTATTACATAAAATGGTTATGAATACGCTGACTGATCCCTGATATAGTATTTTCATGATAGTTTTGAGAAGGTTACTGTATAAAACATATTTTAAATACATTTATCACTGAGAGTTACATGGAGGCATTAGCCTGCATATTCATAACTGTACTTACATTATGTTTCAAAAATCTGTCAGACATCAGGCAGACTAGCATATCTTATTAAATAATCTTATTAACCTAAGACACAGATCACACAGACACTTTTTTTCATTTCACTTGCCAATGACGATCGTCTCTCCCAACCTAGAGAAATTAAAATAACTCAAAGTACAAGAAAAGGGATAGCTCACAATTAGGTGTAGATACGTTCAAGCTTAGTCTGCTGTTCCTACTACACTGTCACGTGATTATAGTGAGGCTCAATGGAGAGCTAGTGATGGGAATTTTTCTTTAATGCAACCGAAACAGTGATGACGCAATCAACAACCACAACCTGCATGAGCCAGACTGGATTAGATATATGTATTTCGATATATCTAAGAAAGACACAGGGAAGGCCGTTTGTAAAGCATGCAGTGCCAACATTTTTAGAGGGGGTGCAGCCACAAAGACTTTCTCAACATCGGGATTAATTTATCATATAAAATCAAAACATCCCGATCACCAGAAGAGGCAAGACCCTTCAAGCACACCCACTCCGTCTGTGGTTTTAAAAAGGCAAGAAAGTTTCCCAGTGATCCCAGTTAATATATGGACTGCCAGTCTTTGTTTTAATACACTATTTTGTTATAGACCTACAGAGAACGTTGTTATATCTTTTAACAGTTTTTAAAGCACTTTTTCTGAATGCACTTTGTTCATGAATATTAAAATGCACTTGAATTCACATGTTTTTTGAGAGAAGATATTTATATCTTGCTTTTAGGCTATTCAAGTAAAATATTTTATTTCAATTTTTATTTATATTGTGCATTGTTTGAATGCTAAATTAATATTTTCATAGTTTTGTAACAGATTTATTCTTTGAACCATGAATATTAATTTATGCAATTGCAAGAATACACAGTTCTAGCCATAATGGCAATATTTAATAAAAAAAAAAAGGCATAATAATTTCTTTCTGTATTTCGGTTTCGGCTTTGGACCAAGTGTTTCCTCATTTTCAGTTTTTGGGCAAAAAAAATAATTTCAGTACATCCCTAAAAACTATGTCAGGCATCAGACACCCTAATGTGTATTACTCAAATTAACTAAATAAACTGCTGCTGCACCCTCCCTCTGGAATGCCCTTCC